>APFE030325711.1:119711-173315 GCA_000404065.3 Pinus taeda
AGAACCCTGCATATCATTCAAAGACAAAGCACATTGATGTTTAGTATCACTTTGTGAGGGATATGATAGAAGACAAAAAGGTGTTGCTGGTAAAGGTGGACACATTGAAGAATATTGTAGATGAATTGACAAAATCTGTGAGCTCTGAGAAGTTCTCTTGGTGTAGAGAAACAATGGGCATTGCAAGGCTGGATAAATGACTAAGCTCTCCTATGGCGCCTTGTGGAAAGAAGACAACAAGTGGGAGAATCTTGGGTTGTGTTATATTCTTTCCACGACTAGCCCACGTAGTGAACCGTGGGGTTAGAAGGGGGGCGGAGCCCCCCCTTTGTTGTGCCAATTGCGTAGTAGGGGGATTTATAAGGAGTTTGGGAGGTGTAGGTAACCCCACTCTATGGGGTCCTGGGCAGTGCCCCGGAAAATTTTGGTTTTGGACCCTCTATTAGGTTGGGCAGACCTACTTATGGTTTTGCGCATGATTTTTTCACATGGGTTTGGACACGATGGTTTTCGGTCCATGATTTTTTGGATGCGATGGTTTTCAGTCCATGGTATTGGATGCTTCAGCATGTATAAATATGTATTATAACATTGAAAGGAATATAATGAAAAATAAGCTGGTAGTCCTGGTTTTGGGATCCAGGGGAAAATCTCTATGTATATGTGTTTTATGTGTTATGCTCTTGCATTGTTTATTTTGTGTGTTTTAGAATTCATATGCAGGTAATTTCTGTACAAGGTTAAAACCTACAGGAAGCAACAGAAGAGAAGGTGGTTGAGTTCCTAAGGGAGAATGTATTCTACAAATTTGGGTACCCTAGAGATCTAGTCACAGACCAAGGAAGCCAATTTACCTCCAACATGATTGAAGAATTTCTCAGCCATAAAAAAATCAAGCATATGACCTCCACTCCTTATCATCCTCAAGAAAATGGGCAAGTAGAGGTGACCAACAGGGCATTTGAGAGCATCTTAACCAAGGTAGTGAGTAGCAGCAGGAAGGATTGGGCAGAGAGACTAGTTGAGGCCACCTGGGCCTATAATACAACATGGAAGACCACCGTTAGATTTACACCCTATGAGATGGTATGTGGGAAAAAGGCTTTGCTATCCATTGAGTTTGAATATAACACATTGAGGATGGCAGCCCAACTAGATTTGGATCTTAGTCAAGCACAGAAAGAAAGATTGTTCCATTTGAATGGTTTGGATGAATTGAGAATGCAAGCCCTCCTACATACAGAGATAGTTCAGCTTCAGAGGAAGATCTGACATGAAAAACATATTAAGGAGAAGCAATTTCAATAGGAGACTGGCATTGTTATATGATTCTAGTTATAAAGACTTCAAGGGAAAGCTAAGGACAAGATGTCTCAGACCTTATGTGGTGGAAAGATGCCATGACAATGGTTTGGTGCAAATCAAAACCTATAGATGAAGAATCCATTCCATTGCTAGTTAATGGAAACCAATTGAAATTGTACAAGAGGCCTTTATCAAAACAAGAGTTCAATGAAAATATCAATAAGACAGTGATGATGGTGGAGAAAGTTCCAACTCCTCCCTCATCAAGTCACCGAAAAAGAGAAAAAAGAATAAAGATTCAGGTGAAAACCTCCATGAGGCATCTGAGTCCCATCTTTGGGTTGAAAACCTCATGAGGCAGTCCAAGGATGAGAAAAATGAGAATAATAAGAAGATCCCTGGGTGAAAACCTTCCTTGAGGTGCCCAGGGAAAATATCTAGGGTGAAAACCTCTCTGAGGTAGCTTAGGTGTTTAAATAATAATAATAATAATAATAATAAAAGGAAAAAGAGGAAAAAGACATGATTGTTATTTGCAGGTGGGTGAGAAAGACAATCAAGGAGCAAAGAGAAGATCTAAAGGGAACCCTGCCTCACATATATTCATCTCCTCCATTCCTTACTAAGCATCCCTCCATCAATTCCATTGTTTTTTTACTTCATTGCTTCAATTTAAGGTGAAGATTGTGTTTTCTACAGGATCCCCTGTATTGCTATAGGATTATTTGAATGGTAGATTGGTTAGGTCCCCAAAATTCATTCTAGGCATGATGTAACTCCTCACCTCATCCATTATCATCATCCCTGCATCCACACACACTCCTACTCCCTCTATCCATTCATTGCAGCATCCTCACATCCCCAGCCAGCAACATGACATCAGCTATAGGATATCCTGTGGCAGCCTATCCCACAAAATATCAATCATCAGCTATAGGTCTTCACTAGGATGATCTAGGAGCTCCACAACAGCAGCAACAACATCAGATCTTCAGTCACAAACACTTGCAAAAGACAATAAACCATTAGCAGATAGCAGAGGAGGAAGAAGAGTGACCATCAACAACACCTCTAATCTTTGACAATTGCAACGTGGCATCGAGACCACAGGTAAGTATCCCGCTCACTCACTCATATGCATCATTTGATCAAAAGTTGTAAAGGGTATGAGGTAGTGTGTTTATAAGTGAAAAGGTGGAAAAAAGGAAATTCTTTAATAAGTCAAAAGAGAATGCAAGAGTCCAAAAACTGTGACGTAAGGTGGGGCCCTGACCCATATTAAAGTTTGAGTGGTAGCATAAGATTTAAGTAAACATGGGTTCAAGAGGCAGATAAAGTGCTTTGTGGGGGAGCAATGAGCACGAGTTATAACTCAGGCTCAACCCCTGCAGTTGACCATGATGTCACGGTGTTTGACCAAGATCTATGGCCTGAGATTGCTGTGTAGGTTTCAAGCCTGATGACCATCCTGTACACTCCCTACCACTGCAGCGGGCCACCACCATCGCTCCACTCCATCTCATCTCCTTCACGTCATCCTCCACCCTCATTCATTACTATCCGCCTCATTCACCATACCCTGTCACCTCATTTGCCATTCCATAGGTACAATGTTATGGCAACCATTTTAGAATGCTTGAAGAATTAAGACTTGGGGTAGAAACACCAGTTCACCAAAGGCTCAACATACCCTATTTCTTGAGGCAATCACTCATAGACTCTAGCAGCAAAGTAATGGAAGGGAATTACCAATAGTTTTCTCACCATGGGTTGATCAACATCCTCATTAAGGATGCCCTCCAAACCATCAAGATCCCTATAACATGGTCAGTCTTCAGAAACTTGCTAGCAGAGGATGACATCAAAACTCTCACCTATGATGTTAGTCCTTCTGTCAGTGAGGAGGAGGAAAAACAAGAAAAATAAGATACAGAGCTAGATGGGGATGAGAGGGATGAATAAGAAACTAATACAGAGGAACATGATGAAAGAGAACACAAGGAGGATGATGATGAAACAGAGGAGGAAACGAATGAAGAAACGGATGGAGATGAGAAAGAACAACAAAAGGAAGAAGATAAGAAAAACAGAGAGGAAGAAGGAATTGAAATAGAAGGGGAAGAAAAAAAGGATGAGTCACATAGGGCATCTCCAGAGGTCCCTGAGGGGGAGGTAACATCTGCCATCACTGCTCTCAGCACACCAGTCAAGAAAAAGGGGAAAAGAAGTAGGAAAACCCCTCTATATTTCAGAACAAGAAAGAGCACAAGAATTAAACAAAGGAAGCCACAAATATCAACAAAAATCCCTATTGAGATTGAAGATTCCCCTACACCAAGGGACAAAGAAGCAATAAGGAGAGATCAACTTGAGAGGGAAAATGCATGGCTGAGAGGACAACTGCAGGAAAAGGAAAACCAACTAGAATATATGGCCAGCCTCTCCTTGGAGGCCATCCAGTGTAGGATGCTAGCTAAATCCTATGCTCTTTACCTCAAAGAACAATGGCTACAATTTCAGATTAAAACACTAGCACAAAGGGGCACCATGCCATTTTAGGACTGTAGGCAGTTTATTGATCTTCGTGATCAAAGTGAACTAGAGGATAGGGCCAAAATCGTTGAGTTTTACTTGCACAACATGGTCCTCATAGACATGAATATTTGGGATCCTAATGCAGAGCTAGGAGATCTACAATTAATTGCTTTGGCATCATCGATGAACCATGAGAAGTCAAGGGCTGTAGAGATGAAAATAATATCAGCCAGAGAGAAAAATGAACCTCTTTTCATCAGAGATGAACAATCAAATCCCATGGCCTTAATCATCACCCATAATCTAATTGGAAATGATCCTCAGCTGCCACCTAGATATCTTGCTGCCCAAGAGCAAGAAATTTCACATTTTTAGGATACGTTTAGGCTGCTAAGAGATGATAATATACATGCTTGCTAAAGGAGATGGAACACACTATGACATAGCTTGAAGATCAACAAATATCACTCCCCTCAAAGGTTGAGAGAGGTACTCAATAGGACACCTATGTATAAGCAATCAATGCAAAGGTTAAAGGTCAATTGGATAGGCCTAAAACTCAGTCCACCACTACTCCTAGGGATGCTAGAAGGGAGAAAAGAAGAAGAAGAAAATAGGCAGTGGGAAGAAGTAAAAAGGAAAGTAGGCTTCTATGAACAAGAATAAGAGGCCACAACAGAAGCATGGGATGTTAGAGAGGCTACCAGAGCCATGAAGGACATGGACATTGACTAAGTTTCTCAGAGGATGAGAAACACTTTCAGTAGGGGGCTGATGATAAGCCTCATCATTGGGTGATTATATGGGCCTTAATTCACCTCCTAGCATAGTCAAATCAACTATTCTCACAAATTATTACATACTTTTGATCATATTTTGTTTATGAGATGAGTTAGAGTTGGATATTTTCCATTGTGGTCTAATGTGCATTTAATGTAGGAATAAAGGATAAAAGCAAGGAAAAATGCAGGAATAAAGGATAAAAGCAAGGAACTGTGGCAAAGACCTTGGTAAAAACTTGAATGGGACAAGGGAGAGGAATTATAGGAGGTAAATCCTCCATTATTTACTACCCCTCCATTCAAAAATTCCTCCATCAGCTCAGAGTGCAAACAACCAAATCATGAGGATTAGAAGGCAGTCAAGAAAGTGAAAGTGACATAGGCAATTTTATCTTGAGTTGGGAGACAAGCCTCCCTAATTTGAAGGAAGTCATTGGAGACTTTAGATGTATAAGTAGAGAGGCTTAGGACCTTAGAAGGATTCAGATTTTTGTTGTAAAACGCTACTTTATTTATGATCTTCAAGGCTTGTGACAATTTGTTATGTAATCCATGGTTTTGATAATAAGAATGAGTTTTGTTTTGAGCCAGTACTGAGTTAACTCAGAGTGATGAAGCTCTTGGGCTAGGGCCCAACCCAAGTAGCCAAAGGTCCTCTTTATTGTACATGTATGCTAGCATAGATTCCTAGTTTTCTGTTCATTTGCTTAAGTAGCTGCATTTCCATTACAACAATATAGAGTAGATGATTCATGGTTTAATTGTTCATTTTCTTAAGTAGCGGCATTCCCATTATATAGTGTAGAGTAGATCGGTTGTGATTTAGTTTACTTCCGTTTGTGCCTTCTTTCAATTAGCAGGTTAGCTAGGAGAAAAAGATCACCATAAGGTTGTCCACAGGTGTCTCAACCTCACCTCCTCCCTCTAGGACCATGACTTGAGGAAGAGACCCTTCAGCAACCACAAAAACACAAGTTTCTAGTTCTCGCATGAGCATTGGAGTTTGTTGTTTGATGCAGTTAATTGTTTCATTTCACCATCATATTTTTCCATCACTCTCGGTCCACCCTCACCCTCACCAGTTTTTGTTGTTTTCATTGAAATCTCCTTCAACACTTTCTTCATGCATAATTTCCTTACCGTCTGATCCACAACAAACCTGACCAATCACGATTTGATTCATTAGTTTATCCAATGACCATCACATGTGAAGTATTCCACCTACTTTATGCGCTCCAATCTCCACCATCGATCTGTCTCTTGATCCAAAGGCTATCGCGTCACCTCAATACTTTATGCGCTCCGATATCCACCTTCGATCTGTCTAGCCTGATTTGATGGCTATCGTGCAATCTTGCATGGATTCTTGCACAACCGTTATCCCCAAGAGCACATGAGAAAAGTGGTTTTCTTGTGCTGTGTCACTCACTTGGGCTAATCGCGTGAATTTAGAAATACAGCTTACAACTTTTAGGGTACGCGAGAAACTTCTTACCGCCTAAGAAACCCACTTCATCATTTGCATGTTTTATCTTCATCGCTCATCTTCCGATTAATCCTGTCCGTCCATCTATTAGCTTAAGTCTTCGTGATAAGATCTTCGTCACTCATTCTGTTTGGTAATCCTGTTCATTCATCTATTCACTAAACCACTCACGATAAAATCTCCGCCGTTCATCTTGTTCGGTCATCTATTCACTAAACTTCTCGCGATATGATCTCCACTGTTCATCTTGTTCGTTAACCCTATTCACTCATCTATTCACTAAACTTCCCGCAATAAGATCTCTGCCACTCATCTTGTTTGTGAATCCTGTTCGCCCATCTATCTACGTAATGTAATGTTATATATTCTCCACTGCTCATCTTTCATTACATCCTCCTTTCACTGATTTCATCCTCCAACTACTCTTCTGCTTTACTCCTTCCCAAACTTTGTTCTGCATATTAGTTAAATGCTGCCACCAAATTAGTTTAGTTTCCTTGCTTACACATTCTCAAATGATAGCTCCAAATGAGACTTGGCCCTTTGGCTCACAAATATCTCAAACAAATACACAAAATACCAGCGTTGTATAAATTACCCATGGAGATTGTGGATATGGATATTCAAAATGTTTTGAATTCCTTTGACTATCATATAGAGACATGCTCACTTTAAATCTCTCTAAAGAAACTGCAAACAACCTGCGAGACTTCGTAGAAATCCCTCAAACCAATTTCATCTATTTACAGCAACCACAAAATATAAAATTGCATCAACCAATGTTAAATCACGAAGGATAAATGGGAAAAGGTCCATCTATAAATCAAAAAGAAGATATGGAGACTCGTCCGGCATTCGAATCAACAGGTAGACGATCATTTAATAATATTTTAGCCATGGAAGGATCTTCTTCCTGCGGCCATTCTATCTTCTTCCAACGACCATTCTATCTTAGCGATTTATACTTTTCAACTTGTTGTGCATCCACCTTCAATGGCTTGAGACCTCTTATTTCTATATATATATCCCTTACACATACTGATAGTAGAAGGAAACTTAGAAGTGACACATTATAGAGCTTGCAGACTAAAAAAAAGAGAATTGGATAAAGCTGGTGTGTCTTTAATGATGGTAATCCTGCGAATTTTTTGGTATTGTATCATCACAACTACAATGTTGTTGGATATTGTTTTCCTAGAGGAAGCTGGATTCACATCACCCATGGACATACTTCACGGTAGAAAGGATGTGTAGGCGCTTTCTTAGTTTAGAGATGTGGTCATATCCAATCCATTTGGATCCCTCCTCGACTAGAAATCACAAAACTCTCACAAAATGTGCACTTGGAATGGAATCCGCTACAGAAAGCACACAAAGAGAATATGAAATGTTTTTGATAGATGAGGCAGAGAATTTACAAAACTAAGTAAATGTTGGACTATTGAGAGTGGCACATCTGACCAATTTAGAGGCAGATTTGATAGGCGTGGTAAAGAACTTAGCAAGATTCATGCTGAGAGGTTAGAGTGATAGGCACGTGGCAAGGAAAATATATATTTTAGTGAAGTTGCTTGAATGTTGGTGTGCATCTTGGGAAATCCAATGATCAAGCAATATGTTATAACAGAGGCATTATATGGTATGGAAGAGTATACATTATAATGGAGGCATTATATGGTATGGAAGAGTATACATTATAACAGAGGCATTATTTGAGCTTCTTCTGTAGCAACCACCAAATCGCTCTGAAACTCCCCAAAACTATTCAACGATGTTATCAATCAGAGAGGTGTAGAGAATTTAGCTTGAGTTTAGCTAAGCTGACATTCAAAAGTGCAGCATTAATAGTGTAAAATTGATGGATATAATGTCAGAGTCATGCAGAAATAGAATAGGTAGGGTAGCAAGATGACCAGAAATGCAACGAAATTGATAGGTAAAGAAATAACACAAAAACCAGTGGCTCAAATTGAAGCAGGGTAGGAATATGCCTGCAACTCTAATACCATGTTAAACACATACATGGAAGAAACAGAAGATGAATGATAAGCATGCGAGTGTATCGATTATTAACAAATGATATACATTTATAGTACATTCATATGACCTTTGGTTTCGTATTCCAATGTCTCTTGGACTTCCTTAGACTATTCAACTTCCACACCAACCCTTAGAGGATTAAGTGTCCAACAATTAGGAATTCTTTCATATATTCCTAATAACAGAGTGAACATATAAAATTGGAGAAATAAACACAAAGATGCAAATACATAGAATAGGTCTTGAAAACAGCCTTTTTATTAGATATTCTTCAAAGTACAAACTTCTTCTCCCTACACACTCAGCTGCAGGGGCTCACCCACTCAACCTGCGGACTTACCAAAGTCTCCATGCACTCAGCCGTAGGAGCCTTCCCCTTTCTCCTAAGTATAGGAAACAAACCTTTCCTGCTTTAGCTTCTTGCCCAAAAAAATAATCTTCTATCTTAGTGCTTCCTCTAGACTCGCTATGTCTCATCTATATATAGCATTTCTCTTACAATACCATGGTTAGCGAACCATGCGTAGGTCTCAAAACCTCCTTATCGCTTACCCACCTAAGGGACTAAAGCCCCTTTGACTCATACTATCTTCGTGCTCCACTTTCACATTTTGTGGAGACTTTACATTTTATACAAAATTTGACCAAAACTTAATCCCAGGGACCCCATCCCAACAATCACTACTGCTCTCATAGTCCATAGGATTAGGACTAAGTGGAAACTGTGACTCTTTATTTATCTAGAATTCTTCATCTTTCCCTTCATTAGTGTTGCTCTCATAGTCTTAGGATTAGGAATAAGTGGAAGAGTTGACTCTCTATTCATAGTGGAATAATTTTCGTTATATTCATCAATATGAATAAAGTTGTTACGCGACGAATATGTTGATGCTTCACAAAGCGAAACTTCACTATCAGAAGAATCCATGCCTTTGAAACAGAAGAGGTTGAATGATACAAATTCACTCTCTCCTAATGATAATATATAGCTTAAAGAATGAAAATTTCCCTCTAAAATTTTTCGCTTAAATATTTCCCTCCAAAAATTTTGTTTCATGTATTGTCCTCCATAATTTTCTTCTACAATTTATTGAAAAATTTTAACTAAAATTTTCTTATGAAATTAATATTTTCAACTAAATCTTTAAATTAAAATTGTAAACTAAATCTTTTACCTAAATTAATTTTTAATTTAAACTATATAGCATTTACTAGACAATTAAATGCTTTTTTTAATTTTTATTATATCTTCTATCACACATTTAAAATAAATTACTATATCACCATAACACGATTTATATGTTAAGTTTTTATAAACAAAAATTAATACCATATTCCCCATGTGGTAAAACAACTCTGTAATGTTCTCTTTATCATAATTTACTCTATTGCCATAACAAGATTTATATGTTAAAGTTTTTATAAAAACAAATTAATCCCACATTCACTATGTGGTAAAACAATTCCGTAATTTCCACTATATCATAAATTTCATTCCCTGTCAAATCAATTGTAGCACTACCAACAATCATATTTTGGACAGGCTGTACCAAACCCATCCTTGCTGCACAGCCACCCACTTTGTGTCGCAACTTCCTCCAGCTGCGCCAGGCTCTTGAACATCGCGCAGCTTCCAGACTTTGACACAACTGACTTTCGACAAAGTTTTTTAGAGTGCCATGCTTCCTTTCAACTGCCTGAAGCACTAAGACTTTTCTTCATCCATATAGTCATTTCACAATATTAGGGATGAAATCATCCTTATATATATTCAATTGACTGCTATTCATACGTCCAGGGAATAGTTCTTTGTTCAGCTTTGTGAGCTGAACTGCGCCACCATCAAAGATATTTTTAACAATGTAGGGTCCCAACCAATGCATTTTGAACTTACCTGGGAACTTCGTGAACTTACTGTCATATAAAAAAACCAAGTCACCATTATTAAAGGTTCGTTACTTGATATGTCGATTGTGCCAGGAATTTTCCCTAGCCTTCTATACTTGTTGATGGAAACCTGCAATGAAACGATCTTCTTCTGATTAGTTGTTCCAATCATTCCTCCATAATGTCACTGTTTGCCATGTTTGTGACTACTGTAATTATTAGATTTGGCACTATATATTGCATAGGCATAACAACTTCCTTCCCATAATCTAATCTAAATGGAGTTTATCCTGTCAGTTTCTTACAGGTGGTCCTGTAAGCCCAGAGAACTGTCGATATGCACACAACCAAGTAATTTCTATTGACATTACAAACCTTCATCAGAGTGTTTTCCAAATTCTTGTTGAAAGATTCCACGGTGCCATTTGCCTATGGATGATAAGGCATACTTTTCTGATGGTGTACCTAGAACTCAGTCATTAATGTTTTAATTGTTTCATGTAAAAAATGTGATCCTCTGTCACTCATCAGGATCTTCAGACAACCAAATCTTGACAAAATGTACTCAAGCATGAATTATGCAGTAGTATGCGTGCTGCAAGATTTTACTGGCTTCACCTTATCCCACCTGGTTAGATATTCTGTTGCAATAATAATATATCACACACCCATCTTCTTACCTGATGGGTTGATTGGTCCTACGAAATCAATTGCCCATTTTTCAAAAGCTTGTAGAGTGAGTTGTGGATTCAATGGAAATTCATCCCACTTTGATGGTCTATCAGTGCTTTGGAAAATGTCACAGTTACTACAATACTCCTTCGAATATTTGTGTACTGTGGGCTAGCACAACACTGCTCTTAAGATCTTTTGCACGGTGGATTTCCCTACATAGTGGCCTCTTGCGACACCACCATGTGCTTCAACTAGAATACTATTTCTTTCATACTCAAGGAGATATCTACGCAATATCTCATTCGAACCCATTTTGTACAATTGTCTTGGGATCAAGGAAAAGTCCGCATCTCCACGAGATCTATGCCAGTAGCCAAAAATGAAATGATGCCGATGAAGTGATCATCAGCTACTCTTACTGCAAAGAGCTATGCATCAGGCAGTCCTTCCTTGATATTTGTAGGTTCTTTACCATTCTCAATTCTTGACAGATGGTCTAGTTCGACATTCAATCTACATGGCTTGATGATTATTTCAAAATCATACTCTTGGAAGAGAAGGAGCCATCGAAAAATCTTTCCCCCCAACATAGGCTTGTTGACCAGGTACTTTAATGAACAATGATCTATGAACATTTTAAAGTGTGCATGTAATAGATAATGTCTGAATTTATGTAGCACATATACCATGGCCATCCCTTCACACTCAACCGTAGAATAATTTTTCTCTACCTTCGACAATTTTCGACTGGAAAATGCAAGTTTCCATTTCTCTCTGCATATTGAATCCAATGTTCTCAATTCTATCTCTCCTAACCCAAGTATCTACCTTAGGCTGTTCTCCTTTTTCTTTGATAATTGTAGTCTTAGATGTGGCAACAATGCAACAATGTACCATTCTTTATGTACTTCGTTAGTAATATGGAAATTCTAGGTGTCGGTGTATGCGGTGGAGGTGGAGGTGGAGGGGGAGTGAATGGATGGGGAATCCAAGATGTACCCTGATTTCCTACTTGTGACACTCCTACAGGTGGACTAGGGTTACTCCTTCCTTCGTCATTGCTTGAATCATCTAATGGAGCACTGTAGCTAATTGCATATCTGTATATTTTCCCACTTCACGTAGTCCAAATCTTGCTTTTCTTAAACATCAATTCACTCATGTACACCCATTTCATACAATAACATTTTAATCCAGAGCTTTAATGAGCTTAAGAACTTACCTTGAGAAACTTTGAAAAATCTTCGCTCAGCTTTGATATAAGATACTGATGTGTCAATTGCGATTTTTGTGATAAATCCTCCCAGAATGCTATCAATCTAGAAGTCTACAACTCATGTGATCTCAATATCAGTCTCTTTGAGCTTCTTGACTAATTTTGGGGTCTAAATGAGATTCTTATTATGGTTCTAGCGAAGCTAACTATCAACTAATTTTGTAAGACGCTCATACAAATCGTTAGGCAAAGAATAGAAAAAGAACTCGTTTTGTTCTCGATAAATGTACCTTTGTAACCAAGCTTCTGTTGATAAGCATGAATTTCTATTTTCCTGTACTGTAAACTCATGCTCCTTTCGCTCAAATCAATTTTGGATTTAATTCTTAGTCGGTTGCCACATCCACATCCCTCAAACAGATCCTAGTCCTGGTAATAGAACCATTTTTTGGCTTTAGGGGCTTAGACCCAGGTTTAAAGTTAGGTTGCGTCAACCAACAAAACCCTATATTACCATCCCTTTCAGCTAGGACTTGTGCAGGGTCAATCACAGTCTCACCCGAGGTAATATGGGGGGATCCTAGAACTAGGTTTCTACACCCAAAGGGGTATGAGTGTGGCTGTAGGGTTTCTTCTGATCTAGGGCTCAATCCAACCTTCACGAACCATTAACTTCATAAAGAAAGTCGTAGAAAAGTTTCCTTACTTAACAAATTCATAAGCTACGTGTAACTACTTCTATATGTATTATTCACCATAAATAACAATACCTAGGTCTTTGCGATGCAATTATATGAAAAATATGCTACAACTAACAATATTCAAACATAAGTACAAAAACTTTAAAACAGATAACAAAACTTAGATATGCTTCCAAATCTTTCTGTATTACTTCAATTCTTCGATAATATAGACTACTTTACTAGGTGGGTTGAAGCTATGCCCACATTCAATAATATTGTTGATAAGTCTTCTTGATTTTTCTTCAGCCATGCTATCATGCGATCTAGCATTCCAGACAAACTAGCCTCAAATCATGGAAAACATTTTAAGAATGATATTTTCTAGAAATTATCTCAACTCGGATTATCCCATGAGTTTTCTTCCCCATACTCCCCCCACTCCAATGGCTAGGTATAAGTTGTAAACAAGGTAATCAAGGCAATGTTGCAGCATATGGTAAACAAACACAAACAGAATTAGCACCACATGCTTTTCTCAACCATGTGGGAATATGGTACCTCAATCAAAGTATGCACAGGCTTTACACCTTTTCACCTGGTTTATGAGGTAAAATATATAATCCTTATTGAGTGTGATATCCCCACCATATGCTTGGCCATTAAGACTCTCCGAGACACTTCGATATTATAGAAAATACTCATCCGATTGGAACATACTAACAAAAGTCAATGAAAATCCCTCTAGCACAACGAAGCCCACTCCCGCCCCTCCCCCGCGGCCCAACGGGCCCGTGGGGGTGGAGGCCCAATTTTGAGAATCGAGCCTCCGGCCCCATAGGCCTGATAGGCTATGGGGGTGGGGCAAAGGTGCTTCTCAAATCAGGCCTCCATTCCCACGGGCTCGATTTATATATATGTGTATATTTTTTGTAGGAAAATGGCATCAAAGAATATTTCTGTGAATCTTTCTGGACCAAAGACTGCTAAAATTAAAGGTGGATCCTCAAAAAACACTGTTGAACAAACAAAACCTGAGCTAATAACTACAAATCTATTAAGTGCCTCAAACGATAAGAAGACAATTTCATACTTGAAGAAATCAAAAGAAGTGAATTTTACAAAAAATGTATGGTGTGTGAAAGATAGAGAAGGTGAACAACATCTGCAGATATATCTATATGTTGATATCCCTAATGATAGTGGAATTTATGAGGTGTTGGGAAAAGTCATAGAAATTTGTTTGATATTGGACACTAAAGTTGTTTATGTACTTACAAAATTGCCCAAGTCACATGAAAAGATTAAATATCAGTTATCATTGTCAATGTATGACAGGACAAATGAATCTACAAAGATGTGTAAACAAATTATAAATGACATTGCATAAGATATGGTAAGTATTTTTATTCATGTTTATGTGTTTTACGTTATTGTAACTATTTCATTATATTTTTATAACTTAGTTTTTATTGACATCTGATATTTTGTTTGACATAAATTTATTGAAAATCTTTCGATTATGTTGGGAGACATTCATTTCATAGAGCTATATATTATGAATGTTGTCAGCAATTTCTACTCAAGTTCAAAAGAAGATATGGCAAACAAGCAAAAAATAGTAATTCATGATGCTACAAAACTACATCCAAGGGATCAACAAAGAATTTCTGTAGTGGATACATCTAGCAAAGGTAGATAGGTTACTTTTGAATATGAGGAAGTTGAAATTAACACTGAAGAATATGTTGCCATTACTGAGGATGAGATTAGAACTAATGCTAGAAAGGAGAAGAGAAATAAAAGAACAAAAGTAAAAATGCCTAGGAATGTCTCTGTTCTAGTTAATGATGAGAATGTTACTTATCAAATGAAAAGAGGAGGAAGAAAATGAAAGTTGATCATTCTTAAATAGTCAAGGCCAATAGTGAAGATCCTAGTGAAAATTCAAAAGAAATCAGGGAAATCATTACACTAGGAGTTGATTTAGAGGTGGCGTTATTAAAACAAAACAAAATTCCATTCGACATAATTTGACAAAGACAAATTTAATTGAGGGTGGTCATAAATTTTAGCTTCATGTGAGCCAAACCTATAAGCCAGGTGAAGGACAACTTAAATATCAAATTAGAAAGCCACACCACCTGCATGTTCACAACTTAAAGACATTGATGAGGTACAATCCATATGCTCACGTGATTAATTATGTGCTTCTTGTTTATCCAATTCAAGTTCCCAACAAAGAAGCATTTGATAGGTCAAAAAATGTTTTGGATACAATTATTATGTGCTTGGGGGGAACCATTCTATAGAAGATCAAAGGTAATTGATGGAGGAATATCCCAATAACACACATTTTGAAACAATGAAATGTATCATTTATGTTGGTTTATTAGATACAAAAGCAAAGTTATTTACATGGGATCATAATATAGATAATGAATATAGGATGTCTATGACTTTCATCCAAAGGGTTAGATTTATTCATAATGAATTTGAAGAAAATTGTGGTGGGGATAAGATAAATGTTACTCTATAATTTTGAAAGGAATGTTGTATGGAAATAGGTTGTCAAATCGAGGAGAAAATAAATTCAAAAGGCGGTAAAGTAAATTATGATATATTCAAAAGTATTGATAATATTTTCCAGTTGGGATTTAGAACTGGAGAAATATGGGAATTGATTAATGAAATTTTTAGCATGTGGTAGAACAATGGGATTAAAAACTAGAAGGTCAAAAAGTCTAAGCCATTGATATGTAGCAGCAGTAAATCAGGTCCTGAATTGAAGAAACTTCCATAAGATATGACTATCACACCTTGGAGAGAATTGTAAGGAGTGAAGGATCAAAAACTTATCAAAACAATATTATCTCGTGTGAAGTCAGGGGAATTATCATTGGATGAAATGTCTGAGGAATTTCAAAAGTAAGTTTTGTTGAATTATTTTTTACTTATTTCTAGATTATAATTTTCTTTTAAATATAACACATTATTCTTGGTAGTATTTGTTATACATATCATTATATTAATTTTTTTTACTTTATCTATTCAATCACAAAGTTGACATGAAAATAAAATAACAAATGGTTGTTGAATGAAGATAGTTGGGATGATGTTGTATGCAACTACCCAGATTCAAGTTCTACATCAACACTAATTTTTTTTATCTTGCATTTAAAAAGGCATATCGATTTATACATTCATTTTTATTCATCTGTATACTATTTTTATTTTATAACTTATACATATATTTTTTTATTTTATTAAAGATGAGGAAGGATGAAAATGGAGCACCAAATTGTTTTAGAAGCTTTATTGAAAAAATTAAGATCGAAAGACTAAGAAAGAAGCGTCTTAGGAATGTTGAATTTGATCCAGCTCTTGCTCCTTTCATTTGGAATCGGCTTGAAACTATTCAATATCAAGTAATACAAGGTCACTATGAAGACATTGCTAAACTCATATCTAAAAGGGATTATTCCCTGGTTATTGCAGATATTCCCCATGGTTTCAATATCCCAAACATTGACTATGATAGTGACCCTTATACTTATCAAGATCTTAGTAAAGTGGTTGCGGGATTTGTAGAAGTCACATCATCACCATTATGGAGATTTGTGACATTTCATTCAGACACACAATTGGCAATGTTATTGAAAGACTTCAAGGGGAAAACAAACTCAAGGATGCAACTTACATGGTAAGACATTGAAATTATATGCTTGATTAATGTTAAAAAATTCATTTATGTACAAGTTAATTGAACTTTTACTATTTCATGTTACAGAAAAAGTCAAATCTTCTTAACCGTGAAGATCAACCAATTATAAATTATTGTGAGTTCATCCATATTGATAGTTGGAAAAAATATGATAGCTATAAGTCTATGCTTCTTAATTGGGTAGATGGAAAGAGTCATAGCCAAGTACTGGTTTATGACGCTATTGTGAAAATACTAACAAATGAAGATAAAGAAGCAAAAGAGAGATGGTTAACATTTATCAAAAACCATAGTCATTGATTAACTATCTTATAGACTTATGTTCAAATGAAGAAGATTGGGTTCTCGATTTATTTTCAGGGTCAAGTAAGTTTTATTATATAGAATTTAATTTCAATATCTTCTTTCTTAATTTATGTCATTATACTAATTTACTTCATTATTTCTTTTGTGCTTGATAATTAGGTACAACACTAGCATGTTGCCTACAAAAAGGAAGAAATTGCATTGCCATTGAAAAAGATCTAGTACAGTGCAAATTTATTCAGCAAAGAATTAATGCTCTTTAATTTCTTCCAGATGCAATGCAAGAAATTGGGTTGAGGAAAGGGGATTTTAATGAATCGCGTGTGGAAAAAAATGAAAAGGAACCTCAATCACCATTAGATGGAATGATTGGAAAGGCATACATTGGGAGATTCGCAGATATCAAAGATCCATCAAAAGAGGAAAATGAGCAAAATGGAGAAAATATTGTGGAAGAAGACAATGATGAAAATATAGAGGATGAAGAGTTTGGATTATGTGATATTGTTGATTAAATTTAAGTTTTTCTTGTAAATCTAGCTCATTTTTTGTAACTATTAATTAGTTATACTTGTAATGTTTTGACTTTGACATTTTATGAGAAGAATAAGTATTCAATTAATGTTGTTATATGTTCAATATCTGTATTATGTGATTTTCGCTTTAATTTTTATGTGAATCATTATTTTTTGAAAAAAATTGTGATTATTATTATTTTTCGACATGAAATTCATAAAAAAACCATTATTTAACCATTTTTTGTTAAAATTTTCCTATAAAAATTGTGATTTTGACATGCCATTTCTAGCAAAAAATGATTGAAATGTGTGATTTTTTAGTTATATTTATGTTCAAAATGTTTATTTTTATGTCAATTGTTAAAAATTATTGTGTTTTTAGAGACAATTGTTTGATGTGCATTGAAAAATTAATTAACGATATATAAATACGTAGAATATCGAAACTTTAAAATATCGACCTTCTTCTTTAACTATGCAAAAAACTAAAGACCTCACGACAAAAAAAAATTAAAAGAAAAACAAGAAAATATGAAGAAGACCATTTCAAAATTTTTTAAATTTAGAAAGTAATTATTCACATTTAAGACATTAGAAAATTTAAAGTCAAAAAATAAGTCTTTTAAGAAAAGGGCTTGATGTAGAATCAACACTTTTTAAAATCAGGAGGCAAATCACTAACATTCTAAATACTAATGTACATAAAAAATTAAAGTGTCAAAAACTATGCTTATATATACATATTCTGCAACATCGCTTTTCAAAATCGGTTGATTTTTATGCTACCTCAATGAAATGGGTAATCGCATCAGCTCCTGCTTCAAAGTTTACATTGTTAGGTGCCAACCACAAGCTTGAGCTTGTTTCAAATAGTTGCACTGTCTCAATATATGAGAGTAGCCTGGTCACAACTATATATATATGGGATTATCTATTATTGTAATGTACCCATGTCATATCTAGATCATGCTCAAACAACTCTCTAAGGAGATTTTGTATCTTGCCTCATAGCTAGCCATGCTAGTAGCATCATGATCAACCTTGGTCATGCTATGGACCTCTCATCCAAGATATCATGGTAGATCTCATACTAAAATAGCATCCAAATGTGCTTATCAACAATAATCTCAAATGTTAGAAATACATCTATGCAATCACATATTAGGAGAAATATATCAACCTCAAAAATAGAATATCTCATCCATATATTTCAAAGGATGCTCGATGGAAAATCTATGTGAATGGAGTAGTTCAATCATGAATTCATTCAGGTTCTATGAACATCATACATATACAGATGGATGTTCAAAACGGAACATTAATGCTTCAACCAATTATCGTATGCCATGTCAAGTTCAACAACATTTAGAAATTCAAATCGAAGTATCCAAGGATTTGCATTTTCATTATTAAAAAACATTTTCAATAGCTATGAAATATAGAATTTCTTTTCCAAATTCCAGAAATCGATCCATGAGGCCATGATACATCATTTCAAGCTTCATAAGCTACCTCCATCTGATTTAGATCATCAGACGATCGTCACTTGTCAAGAGTAGACCATCAGGTTATAAAACCAAAACCAAAACCATAATCAAAATCAAATTCATGCTTTCGAACTCATCATCCTAACTTCATCAAATAACTCTCAAATATAGACATATTAGGATCAGGGAGCTTGCTTCATGCAATTCTCTAAACATAATTCCTTGCTATGCTAGCATAATCATAAATCAATGTCAGACCATTATCAGAGTCATCAGTATCATAGTATCAATACTTTCAATTGAGTGACAAGGATAGCTCATATCAAGTCGTGAATTCATTAATTATCATACCAACAAGTTGTCATCAACCATGCATTATCAATCTGAACTTTATCAAGTCATTCACATAATCATAACATAAGTCATTTCTATTTTTAGGTGAAAATTCATACACCAAGGATGAGTCATGTAGGTTCCAATTTCATGTTGAATAACAACTATTAGTACCTCAATCCTTGTTATAGGAATGAGGAGGCCAATACAAAATTAATTTTCTGAATATAAATAATTGTACCACATGGAATTGACCTCAAGTCATATCATTAGACATTAGGTCAAGTACAAATTATCTATCGTAGAGAGATCTATATTCAAAGCATATATCCTTTCATCTATATCAATCAACCAAATCATGCCAACCTCTAGTAGTACAAACATAGTGCCATATGTATATGTATGTCTTGGTCACCTGCAAACACAAGTTCAGTCTGCATGTTCATATTATGAAAAACATTCAATCTTTTCTAGCTTGTAGATCTTGTTGTTATCTACAACATAGTTGACATCTTCTAGGTGAACATTTGATTTCATGCAAGATACTTCATTCTTATGTGATCAACAATTTTAACCCAGCAACTTTAGAAATCAAATTACAGTGGTAGAATATGTGAGAGACACCTTGATTAAGAGTTCAAACAACTTCAGATGATGGTCAACTATAGTCAAACCCTTGGATGCTCCCTTCATGTTAGCATGAGAGCGTATTTAACTTCTTGGACACTCTCTGGGCCTTAGCATGCTTGTGTCCAGGGATGAAATCTCCTAGATCTGTGAGTGCGTCTGGAGCAAAGATCCTAATTTCTATACAAGATTTAGATCCAAGACTCTATTGTAGATCAATACTGTCAGATGCACATATAACATATTTCAACAACACATAATGCAAATAGTAATATGAGTAAGAGTCTTAAGAAGAGATTCTCCCTTTGAATGAGGATCTATTTAATTCATCTTTATTCATGTCATCAGCTTGTCTCTACTAGGGTCAAGAAACAAAAGATCTATTAAAACATATATCTATTATGGATATTAGCATCATGACATCAATATTTCATCAAATGTTAGATTTAAAGCAACAAAATCATATCTCAAAGATTATGAACATAATAACACTTTCTATCAAGTCACTTCATTAAGTTAGGACATTCAACTTTACCATATGATATCAAGACATGACCACAGATAATAAGAGATCTTCATATCAATCTTACACTTATAACTCTTGTTGTAGCAAAATCTACCCCAACTAAAAGGTCAAAGATTTGAAAAAGAAAACTCCAGCACATGATCAAACTTGTAGAGTTTGGTGACACTTATTAACATTTGTTGGAAGCTCTACAGGAAGAAGATTTTTTTTGGTTTCTTGAAGATGATAAGAATGAGGTAGCATGAACAGCTCCATAATGCTATTGAATAACCTTGTGGTAACAATGATGACAATGAGAGACATATAAAGGATAAATCCAAATGTGAAGGGTACTTCTTGAACTTTCGAAAGAATAAGAGTAATCTCTGAAATTGTCAGAACCCTCCATATGGACTCAAGTTCTGTGAAGGATTCTTTGAAGCACATTCAATTTCCTAATAAGAAAGTAGTGGATTTTGTGTATTTGGTAAACTCGATTATATCAAACAATGCATCATTAGGTAATCCATAGGTGCTAGGTTGTTCTCCTAATATGGAAAAAACAATGATTGATGCAAAGATGGTTCAAGCTCTAACTACCACCCTGCAAGTAATTGAATTGGATCAACCAGAAACTCCAAAGCTTGTAAATCTTGTGCTCAAGGATTTGGAGGCTTTAACAAGAGCTTCTTGTGCAAGTGAACAAGTTTCTAAGTCCAAAGGAAATGATTAAAATAAGGCTTTTGTAGTAGAGGAAAGAAATCATATCTCCAACTTGGTCTCTAGTGGAGAGGAAACTCAAGCTGAGAAACATGAAGTTAATTAGGGTAGGGATTGGCAAGGAGCAGGCTTGGGCCAAACACAAGTACAAATGGAAGAAGGAACTTCATATCCAACAAGAGATCAAGTAGGGAATTTGAATGATCATATGGAACATGATATGATGATAGAAAGGGATGAAAATGCAGAAGATTCTAATGGAGCAGAACATAAAGGGAAATTTATTCATTCCTCTATTGAAGTAACAAGCAACCAACATAACTCAATTGCAATTGAATTAAACTTCCGAGTGGAAGACATGGCAGATAATGGTCTCGGTGACGAGTATGAAGATGACATGGTAGAGGAGGATTATGGTGACAATTTTCTTGAAAATCATGTTATTGAAGTAAGGTGGAGAGAAGAATTTGATGGATTGAATCCTGTACATGTTTTGGGACATGCTGGAGGAGGTGGCAATTTGGTTGATCTTTCAGCAGATATTTTTTAGGGAATTAACATGGATGATGTATTTGGCATTCAACGACTTGTAGGGGTTGATACACGTCTTTCAAATGACCATATACCTTTATTGGAACATTCTACAGTGGATCGTGGAGGTGCCTTTCAACACCATCTTCTTACCAGGCCTGCACAACTTGGTCTAGCTGCAAATGGTTCTATGTGTCCTTCTACTGGGAGAATTTCTAGAGATGCAACAACAATAATAGGAAGCTTTGGTGTTGCCCATTTTTCATTGATGCTCCAATGTTGGCCCTAGAACACCCAGGGGGTACATTCTTTGGGGATCGAGGAGTTGGTGGGCCACTGCCTCTGTTTGATTTCTCCATGGATCCTATATTTTTACTGGAAGGCATGGTCTAGGTAATGGCAGATGGACTGATGATGGTCAACCACAGGCAGGTGCTCAAGCTGCAACCATTGCTCAAGAAGTTGAAGAGGAGTTTCTTTCACTATTTCAGAGCCTTACTAGAGTATATGAGTGAAATTCAACTCAAGGTGTTGTTCCCAGTGTAGATGATGGTGACGGAGGGCAAAAAAATATGGGAGGAAAGGTTTTTCTGTCAAACATACTAGAAAATATAGTGGATAGATTGAGAAGCGAGACTGATGTGTCATATTTATTTCTAAAGCCTGTATTGAAGAAGGAGGCCCTTGACTATTTTTAATATGTGAATCATCCAATGGATCTCTCTAGAATTAGGGAGAAGGTATTAATGACTATTACTCTAAAGCACAAAGTGCCGAGAACTACAAAACTTGCATTGGTTGCAGTGCATTACAATAAGAGAAAATTAGCTAGAAGAATAGTGCAAAAAGAAAATGACAAACTTTATCTCTGGGCAATGCTGAAGAAACAAAAATTGACTATAGATGCAAGAGTCGGTGTTGCGTCTGAAGTTCATGTCTGTTTATATCCATAAGTTCACTATGGAGCAATGCATATACTTCGATGAAATTGAAGGGATTTTTGCTGAATGGTTTGAGGCCATGGGGAGCTTGGTGCTGGATTTAACTACATATAAGTTTATCACAAAGAACAAATAACCAGAGAAAAAATTGAAAATTTGAAGATGTTTCTTTGGTTGTAAATCTCACAAATCTAGGTGACTCTGGCAAGAAGAAAGAGCCTGTTGAGGATATTGTTCTGGAAATTGAGGAGAGATTGAAGGGTGACCTCTTGATTATTAAAAAAATAGACTTTGACTTAAAATACCTTGCCAACCAAAAGAATAGTGAACCTACTTTATTGAGATAGTGAAGGGCAACTGATATGCAATTACTAAGGAGTTATGGAAAAAATTGTGATAGAATATTTTATAGTACCCAAAAATAAATGGTCCAAAATCTTGTGTCCAAATCCAACATCACCCTGGTGGCACAAGTTGCATGGGCTTTATACAAAAGTGTGCTCTAGAAAGGCAATATTTTCAAACCACCTATCTAAAAATTGATGGATATCAATTATTACAGCATCACCTTCCTCATCTCTAGAAACTGCAACAAGTGGTCCCATAGGTAGTAATTGGTTTTCAAGAATCAAATGCAGTTTTGTCAATATATGCATATATAAAACAGTGGGACCTGAAACATGTTAATATTCTTCTTCTAGCTTGTAAAGGACATAGGGTTTTTTATTTACAAGTGTTTTTTGTTTAAAATTATATATATTATATATATATATATATAGATATATATAATGTTAAAAATTACCTTTTAGTTCAATTAGGTTAGGAGGCATAAATAAAATCCCAAGAATTAGATTTTTAGGAGGTTCAGAGTCCAATCTTCATGACTGAGTATTGTAATCCAAAAGATTTTTAACGTCTGAATAATATATTACAGTTTGGTTCCATCTTTGGGAAGTTGCAGTGCTTATTTTTCTATTGAGTTTCAACATTCAAATTTATGTATTTTCCTGTCTTGGATAGTGTAAGATGTAGCTGGTGCTTTGGTTTATTGTTCGATGAATTACTTAATTGTACTCATTAAAATTAATCTTAAATCCCTTCATGAAGCGCTCCACATCTGGGAATTTCATTCTCTTTTCTCAATCGTACATTATTCTTTCCACAGAGTTAAAGCACAAATTCTTATTTGTCTATTCCAAAACTTTGTCTCTTCCATTTTCTTCTTTACACTTCCACCCTACAACTCTCATAGCCTCTCCAATAGTTCTTCTTTGGAAGGCTAGGGTTTCAAAACTAGAACTTTGGGTTACAAGCCTTCATGGCATGTACTTCCAACCATTAATTTTAATCTTTTTACACAATCTCAAAATGTCTCGGACACTGGTTCCCCCATAGCCAGGAACTGTCTCCTGAGGGGAAACACCTCTCATATCAAGGTTACCATGATCAATGAGATCAAGTTAGGTCATTCTATAAAACTTTACCAAAACAATGAGAGTGGAAATCTCTCTTTCCATATGCTTTCATCAACAAACTCAAGTATAGGAGTCAATGAGTTGTCCTTCTATATGAAATCCATCATGACAAGTATCAAGAATATCATTTACTAGAGCCAAGGTGTTAACCTTATTTCTAGGATCAAGATATCCAACAGATAGATGTTAGCCAAACATCAAGTGTACCAATGTATCAACATTATATAGCCTCATAGACTTCAAGAAGATCAAAATTTTCAACATCAGGTGCATCTGTTCATCATAGGAAACATAGATCCAAGTCACTTCCATATGCATGTATGAGCCATTAAAGAAAGAGACATTCTGATTATACCATGCATACCTTGTGGTATTCAAGTACATGTGAACCTTCTCATTAGACATAGTCCACTTGAAGCACTTTTCCATCTTTTCATCAAGTACCTCTTTATCTCTTTCCAGGTTTACATCTAAAAATGATCCTCAAGAAGGTTCTACTCATCACATCTCATCAAGGAGGTTGGAAATGTCCATTTACTCAAATACATATGAAATAAGTATAGTCAATAAACATAATCATCAGATATATAAATCTAGACACAAGTAAGAGGCATCGTAAGTCAAGAAATACTTATCTTCAATGAGAGGTGACCCTCTCCCTCTTGAACCAATCTTCAAGAGACATAAATGTCCATGGTCCATATACCAATTTTTCCTTCAGATTTCCAACCAAGTCTGCTAGGGCTTCGTCAAATCTTTGACAAGTTCTTGAGCATCTTCACATTGACCAACTAGGTTCCATATCTCATATAGTTTTCATAAATGAGGGTTTTCTCTCCAAACCTAACCTCATAGAATCAATAAAAACCTAATAATAAAGTTTCCTAGGGTTTTATTCAAACCCTAGAATTATTTTATATTTGCACCATCCTCTTCTTTCATCCATCAAAGGTGTCATTCTAGGGGTGATCTCCATGGATTTTCTTCAGCGCAGCTCTGATTCCATGTTAATTTTTCATAGGGCTACATTGTTCTTTGATTTGATAATTTAATTTCATCATTAATGCATTAATTTCACCCCATATGATCATTACATTATTCATGTCTACACCATTATCCATTATCATATGCAATTATATAGAAATAACAACATCATCATCATCAATGCATGGGAACATAAAAGGAATAGTAGAAGAAAAGCATGCACACACATAAAGAAATCATGATTAGTTCGAGACTAGGGAAAAACCCACTAAGGGGAAAACCCTTGTAAATCATCTTCTTCTTATATTGTCATCAAATGATACAACAAAAGAGAGTACAATGATCCATAAATTTATCTCTGTAACAAAAAAACTATGATATCAATGAAACCGATCTAATCATGCTTGAAATCAAAACCCTCATACTGAAGGCTATAATGTGTTGTCACAGACTGAAGTCAACTATTTTTTCAATGAGCTACACTCCCAGGCCATTCTATGCATGTGTCTGAGGACCAACTTACCAGATCTACCCAAAAACCATTGGAAACTCCATGTAGTTATTATGCATGTGTCATGCTCTCAGGACCACTCTGTCCGAGCGTCCGAGGACCGACACCTCCAGATCTGCCTATGAAGCCCTGGATGCTCCCATTACTCACTGTGCCAGTGTCCAAGGCTCTTTGGATGCTCCCATAATCCTGTGTGCTATCATCCCAGGGACTAAAATGACCATTTTGCGCCAACATCCAAAAACTAGAAAACCCTAACTCAGAGTGAACCTCACACTTGTGATTTCATACCCTTGCATGAACTTTGTAGAATTTTGTAGAATTTTTCTACAAAACAACTAGCTCTGATACCATGTAGAACTTTTTCTACAAATCAGCTAGCTCTGATACCATGTAGAAATTTCCCACTCGTAGATCACCTGGTAATGCAATGTACTAAAGCAAAACACTTGATCTACTTCTACAAACAATTTAGCGAAAGCTTAATCGAACATGAGAAACATCAATAAGAACACATATATCTGATATGGAGAAATCAAACACACATAACACAGAAGATATAACTAGGGGAAAGTACCAGCCTAAAACCCCATCTCTGTATTATCATACAAGTGGAAATATAGTCCGGATTACGCAAAGCCTTAGCTCGGAAGCTATCCATCTCTCAGTACAATCCCTCTACTGCTCATAGATAGTTAAAGGCTTCTCACAAACCTTCTCATCTACCCTCCAAGCCTTCTATTTATATGCACAGTGTTTCTTGGGTCCTCCAGCTGTAACCTGTGTGATTCTCATCTCACACACAACACTGACCTCTAGAATAACTGCACAAACCTGAAGGAGATAAATCCTCATCATGGATGAGCTTCCTTTATAAGAAAAATATTCATCCAACTGATAGTACACTATCCCTTCTCTAATCTCAACTGGGTCTCTGACAGAACTGACATGCATCAGTTATCCATGAGTGAGCACACAATTATTTGAAAATAATAGTTGTCACATGCATGCAAGCATCAACAAACTATATCTCATTAATTTAACAACTTGTTAAATTAATCTAACTGAACTCGACTAAGTTAAAATAAGTCAACTAATCCTCTCAATATAGAACTCATCCTTAATTCCTCAATCAGTGGAGCAAATCAAGGACACATTCCCCAATCAGTGGAGAAATAATTGCATGTTCTCACAAAGACTTCAAGTTTGTTTTTCCTTAGCTAATTAACTCATGGAGAATTAATTAATTAATATTCCAAACTGTTGTTAAGACCAAATTCGAATTTTAATTCCTATAGATAGACCAGGGACTGCTATAAATAGGAAGGGACCCAGAAATGATATTTTTAGCAATTTCACCTCTCACCCAAGGTGGCCAAAATGCTCATTGGCCAAACTGCTATGTTTAGAAGTGCTATTTTTAACAGTTCTATTTTACATTTCTTGTTGCACACTTTTCAACAAACTCCTTTTGTCGAACCAGTGTGAACCAAGAAAAAAGAGAAGAGAAGATAACTTGATCGAATATGACCAAATGAGCTTGAGGTATATTATATTTATAAGCTTTCCTGAGGGTCCACTTGGGGTTAAGGTTGATCCAAGTAGTTACACATGTAGTTAGGGCTGACCCATTCATATCTCAACTTTTGCTTGACCAAATTGGGTGATATTTAGGTCGATTTTGGTCCTCTCAAAAAGAGGAATCTAATGTAATCCTTATGTCCATCACATGAGTTGTCCAAAGTGGAATTTGACTGCAGTTTTTAAAATTAACACTCCACGCGACAACTCTATAGGAAGTACCTCTCCTTGAGGTACTAGTCCAATAATAAAATAAATATCCACCTGTGTGGTGAAAGTGAGGTCGATGCCCCATATATCAAAAATCTTCCATGATGGCTGCCATCTACTAATAATAAAATGTAGGAAGATTTCCTACGATCTCAAAAGAGGGCTCTGAAGGAACTTTAGTAACCACCAACCAGTAAGAGTTTTTTGTTCCTAGGCATTGACAACAAACTCATCACGAAGATCCTACCAGTATCTCTCTCTCCATAGCACCATCCTATTGGTAGGGCCCCCATGAGGTCAGTAAGAGAAGAAAAAAGCAAAAATAAGGCTAATATACAAAATTTCCAAATCTAGTGTCTCACACAACTATTTGTCAAATAGTCACACTGACCTCATGTATGTTCCACTATCAGACATGAGGGAGGTCATGCCTCTATCTCTTATAGTCGAGACTATTTGACCATATCTTGTGATGCCCCCTCAACGAGGGTCTCATGCCTATTTCTTGAGTAGTCGCGCCAAGGTTGCAATTGTATTATCTTCAACTACAAGCTCATCATGGTTGTTTCTCCCTCATTTGCGTAGTATCTCACAACTATTAGATAGTAACCCATGAGGGTTTGGGAAGTCTCCTTAAATTAGGCCATACAGCCCACCTTGTATGACCTTCCTACCCTAGAACTACTAATTGACAAAGGGGGTTTTACGATGACTAACCCAGTTCTCGTTTCTCGAAGAAAGGGCACTCCAGCTAACCAAAATGACAAAAATGATCATTGGGCTCCACACCAAGATCTTCATTAGAAAATACAAATGATGTGGCAATGTGGGTCCCACAACCCTTATATTATCCATTTTTTCCATTATTCCAGAGGTGCATATAGAATCCCACGAGCTCCTTTCAAAAAACCATTAGTGGCATTGAGATCAGGGAATTTTAATCTACATCATTGTACACTCCTTTCAATTCATCAAAATTTTTAATTTTTGGGCCTATTTCACATTCAGAGTACCCACTAGGTGCATCTTTTACTATTTTTAGATACCTATTTCTCAATATTTCTAGTATACATGCTTTCTACAAATATGCTTTCACTTGTTATATTGGTTTCAAAGTTGCAAGTTATTGGTAGCTTCCATAATGAACTCAGTTCCCAGAACCAATTGGCAATTAAGGTATCATTCTTTGCTAAGTATGATAGGTATCCTTAGAAACTATGCATATATTGACATCTTTTATCTAAAATTAACCATCAGGTCCACCATTTTGGCCATTTTTTTTATCACCCTCCACATGCACATAGTAAATGTTCACATTGGTCGATGGAACTTCACCCACATGGATTACCCCAATTTTTAATTCACCTCACACTATTGGTATCCATGACCATTTTATTAGGCCAAGGAGTGATTCCATTTGCATGAATTGAATATCAACCTCATTTCTCTCGTATTCACTTTATGGCTTACCATCCTCCTCCCAAGTCACTATTCTTTTCAGATCATGATCACCACAACATTCTGCACATGGCCTACCATCCATCCACATTGCACCAGACGATATGCGTTATCACGTTTGTTTCATCTACCTCACACTGAGACCAACCAATAGCTCCCCACCCTGTGCAGACACCCACCTACATCATTATGTAGGACACCATATTATCTAGGCACCCATCTCTATTTTTGTACTTGCAAAACCAATTTTAAATTATTTTGGCAAGTATATAATTTTTTTTTGGAAAAGGATTGTCACCCATATTTGTGTCTGTTATCTGGTGGTAGTCCTTAGTCACCCTTGGATGGAGCTTACCTTTTACTTGTCTCACACCCACATCACTTATCACTAGTTGTTTATTCATCCAGCATGAAAATAAACACATACATATACCTCCCCTAGACGTCTTACTGACTCTAGGGGCATACACCTCAACAGTGTTGTTTTGACTACTACCACTTGCATTATAGCTCCAACCTTGGGAAATTTTTTGTATCCCTACTACACAGTCAACTCTTGTTATCATGCATTTGTACCATTACATTACAACATCTTCCTTAGCCTCATATGGATTTCTAAGTATCATTTTTTGGGTAGTTAGCACTTCTTTTCTATTGACACTGACACCCATCTTCCATAATCAAAGCAGTACCTTGATTTATCCCCACATTTTTAGGACAGTTTTAGGTGACAATGGGGACCATCATTTCCCATTGATTTCATTGGTCTCAATGATATTCGACACCAACATATGTTTTCATGTTAGGGGTGTATCATACTTTATGATTGTTGCATTTTTCTCATTTAGTCAAAGACCCATGTATCTGACTACACCATTTCAGCAGTGCTTTGCATCTGATGCATGGGGGTCCCTAGTTCAACCTATTTGTTAGAGATGCCCCTAAGGGTGAAAGAAATTATCTTCTACAAAAAATAATACATCATCCACTTCAATGTTGACTCGACAAGATTTTTCCTGTATGTTTGTAATATTTCAATCATATTAATTATAACGAGCATGGGATATGCCCACCTCATATAGACACTTTTGTATAAGTATTTCTTCAAATCATGGTTTTATTTCAATCTCAGTCAAGGTATTTTTCCCTAATCATCTCCACAACAAGTCTCTCTCTCTCTCTCTATCTCTCTCTCTCTCTCTCTCTCTCTCACACACACACACGCACACACGCACACACACACACACACACACACACACACACACACACACACACACACACACACACACACACACACACAAGAAGTAGGTAAGACTCATCGTCAGAACAACAAAACATGATGTATTTCAGCTATATGTTTGCTCTTAACCTCATACATTAGGAGGAAATTGCTAGTACACTCACTTGTACATAGAAGAAAGAAATCCAAGTCAGTAAGAAACATGTATAGAGGATACATTTTTAGCTAGAAACATTATGAAAAGAAAAAATTAAAAGGACTTCCTATGGTTGACTTTAAAAAAAAATCCTCATAGGTGCTCCAAAGACAATTATTCACTACCTTGGGACTTTTTCTTTGATAGCCACGAGGGTCACTAGAAGCATAGTCAACACCTTAGAACACAAACTTTCTCGAAAAACACTCAAGATATATGAAGATTGTATGAATATTTTTCAAAGCTTAGCACCTCTCAAAGGCCCGTTACACAAAAGTGAAGGCACACGATGTCCTTTGAGGGCCTAGAAAAGTAGTTTCAGTAGTAGAGTTTTGAGGGAACTGCGAGGTGAGGAGAAAGAGGTTTATGATGGTAGGAGGAATGTAGGATGAATATTCCAACCCTACAAGATAATAGTAGTACCTGCACACCAGAAAAATAATACCTTTTTCAACTTGAAGAGAATGCTAAACTAATAACCAAATTGCAACAAAATGAACTAAACAAGAAAGGATGAGTTGAATTTTATGAAACTAAGAAAAAAAGGTGAGTTGAATTTTATTTGCATCAAACAAAAATATAGCTTGTAGCATGAATATCACCTACATCCATGAAATCTTAAAGAAGACTATGATTTAATGCCTTATAAGTATGTAGAAATAGAGTATGTGAAATATAATTAATATAAGATCTAAAAATTGAAAAGGAAAGTAACACAATGTTTTTGGCTTGCTAATACATATTTCGAAACCACACTTCCCACAAGAGAGGTGGTGGACAGACCTGCACCAACAACTTTTATAAGTGAACTTCTATCAAGAAAAAAAGAGATGTTTTTATGAGAAATAATGCATGGATAAAATACACAAAGAGAGACTAGAGCCTCTGGGTTGGGGCCTAATCCAAGGGGAATCAACCCTTTCAAAAAAACATAGATGAAAGATAAAAGTAAGCTTTCCATTAACATAAAAAAGATTTAAATTACATTATGCAAAGGAAATGAAAATGATATTCTTGAGCTCCTAACTCTTAGTAGCTCCTATTTGCTCCAAAATTTCGAATGCTATTGAGCCCTTAGGCTTGCTTATTTATACATAAATGATTGAGGGGCAACCTCCTTGAAAAGAGGAGTGCTTCCCTCCAAAATGTCTAAAAATGTGGATCTAGCTCCCTTAGATACTCACAATTCCTTGAGTGCATCGACAACAACTAGTAGATCCTCAAGCTGTAGGTGAGTGATTTTAGGGATCAAGTTGGGTTCTAGGTGAGTAAATGTAGGGGAAAATACTCTTACATGTCCTCCATCTACCTCCAATGTACCTTTTCATAGTAAATTCACTCAATTTTTTTCCCTATAAATTAACCATGCCACAAATCATGACAAACATCATTTAGTCTCCCTATTTAGAACATTATAGTAAAAAATATGTTAATAAATGTGAGAAAATAGGAAATTATAGGCCATAGAGTGGCAAAATGGGACTTATGATATACCTAATGATGGGGCCCATCATCATCCCTTGCTGAAGGTGTTGCTTACTATCTGAGAAACTTACTCACTGATATGTAGCTCATGCATGGCCTTAGTGTCCACTATGACATCCCAAGGCACCTCAAATGATCTACCTTCTTGTGGATGAAAACTTGCATTTTCATCTATTGTTGCCCATTGCCTTTGTTCCTCTATTTGATCTCTTATTTCCTATAATCCTAATAGCAATGGAGAAATGAGACATAAACCTATCCAATTGATCTTCAACCTCTGAACAATTCCCTTATAGAGTGGGGTTCTTTCTAGGGCATTCATCAACCTCTCAGGGGAGTGGTATTCCTTGATTTGTAGACTATGGGGTAGAGCATGCCCTCTACTTTGGCATACCCACAAACTCTCAGTCCCCAAAAGCCTAAAAATGTCTTCAACATGGAGGATGGATTGCTCTTTTTTTCTCAGTAGCGAGGGGCTAATTGAGGGTCTGTAGTGATGATGCTATGGTTGCTTATGACAAACTTTGGACTTGTTAATTATTCTCTAATATATAGAGGCTCATTTTCTTCCTTGACCATAACCTTCTTCATTTCCTCAACCCTTGTTTCCTCATGGAAAAGCCAAGAGGCTAGGTCCATTAGCTATGCATCCCCCAAGCTTGAATTGGGATCCTAGAAGTTCATGTATGTGAGGATCATATTTTGTATATAGAACTCAACTAACTTGGCCTTTTCTTCAATGTTGACCAATTGGAAAAAATTAATAAACTTTCTATAGTCTTGAAATAGGAGAGAACCATATTGTGCCAAGGTTTTAATTTAAAATTCTAGCCATTTCTCTCTGAGGAAGATTGCATATGATTTGGATTGTTGTCTGTAGTTGGTGGACTCCATGGCCAAGATTTCCATGGTGGCAAGTTGTGCTTCCTTCTCATGTACATGATTTCTTAACCTTTGATTTGAAAATTGCAGTTGTTCCCTCATGATTAACTCTGTTAATATTAATTCAACCGTTTCTCCCACCATCTTCTTCATATTCTCTTCCATCAAGCATACATCCTCAAATTCCTTTGACTTGAAAAAATACATCCACTAGTGGGTTCAACTTCCCTCCTTTTCTAGCTCAAATAGGATGGGGATTGCAAATTTTTTAGGTACGATTCATCCCTCTTCATAAAACTTGTAATAGGACCCAAGATCAGGCTATGGATCAGGCTCTTGGAGTTCTTTTGGTTCTTCTCCTCCATCTAAAGATGTTTTTATTCTTTCTTATAATAGTGTATCCCTACCCTGTAGTAGTCCATTTTCTTCTTGTAGTTGGGCAGTTTCTGTTTGTCACATTTCTTGGCTCTAGCTACCCTAATGGTTGGTCTACTTTCGAATGTCTAAGGATACATTTCCTTGGCTTTGAGGGAGGTGAATTCCTCAATTTTCCCTTTTCCTTGTCCTAATTTTCCTTCTCGATGGTTGATAAATTCTTCAATTGTAATGGGGATTTCTAAAGGAGGTTCAGGCTTCCCTTGTTTGATCTTAATGCTCCTTCTTCATTTGAAATATAAAAGGCCTTGGTTGGGATGCCTCATTTTGCTTTTGATAGGTGTGCTAACAGATAAAAGGGTGGCATCCACATCTTGTTATGAATTCCCTTATGAGATTCTTACTTGCTACTCTTTCTTTCTCCTTCCTTCTCTTCAAACTCCTTTTCCTCTTCTTCAAGTTCTTCTTCCTTCCCAACTTCTTCTTCAGTAGCACTATATTTGGTGGTCTCTTCATGTTGTAGTAGGGGTTGGGCTCGAGTATCAATGAAGGCCTCCTTGTCCATGTCCATAAAATAATTTCATAGCATAGGGTTCTTTATGTGACTCAAGGAATCCATAACAATGAGCCTTCTGATCACAAATGAGCAATGTACTAGTTCTTTCCTTCTCTCATCTTCTAGCTCATTTCTATCATAGAATGAAGGAGAAAGTGGGGAATATTGAGCCTACTTGGAACGGAAAGTTCTTCCTTGAACCTCATCTCATAGAATCCTAAAATGATAGGCATACAAATCACTTAAGCTTCCCTCACATGATATGTATTTTAGGATGTGATAAGCCACTTCATCCCATGGGTAATAAAGGCTCTCCCTTCGAACTCCATTTGGATCTTCAACTAGATTTTCTTCAGGGAGGAAGAAATTTTTCTTAGTTGTAATGGGTTTTGTCCTATCATCCTTGCCCTACATAACTCCTAGAGGTATTGTGGTCACTCTGCTAATGAGTTATGCATTCAAGTGGATGGAAACTCCTCTTAAAATAGTGGTGGCACTATCTTCCCCCTAAGAGTGAAGGGCTATGGAAAATTCATGGGTTATCTAATGATCATACCTATTTAGCTTCTCAAAGAACCCCATTCATTGGTGTCTTATGAAGATATCTGTGAAAAGAGGATGTTTGTTGACTAATTTATAGTGTGTGGGATCCCTTCTATTGAAACCCCCTCCCATGTTTCCTACTATTGCTTCCTCAAGTTTTCTCAAAGCGTTTTTTGGTCAATTGTTGTTTTTAGAGTAGCCCAGGGTTTCAAGATTGAGGTGAGAGGGTTTTTTTTATTCTTCTAGCCAGAGGAAGGAATACAACATGCCAATATTCCAAGAAAATTATCCTATTGCTACCTTGCTTCCCTCATATGGAAAAAAGTTTTTGAAAAGAAAGCAGTTCAATTTTTAAGGGTTTTCTATAGGGTTTTTGCACAGGTAGAAATTAACCAAATTATTTGACTCTTTGTGCATGGGAGGTGAGGAAAATGAAATAATTACCCCTCCCTAGGAGAATCCTTCATGGTTATAGGGGGTTGGAGGAAAATTTATACCAATTCGAACCCTCTTCCACCTCTCTGCTTGATCCTGTAGCACTGCCTACAATCATGTAGCAGTAGTATGAAATCCTGTAGCAATAGTCTATAATCCTATAAAACTTTTTATTAGACCCTTTAACATCTATGTAAAACCCTAGGGGACCCTTGATCACAACTAGATCAACTCTCGATGTCTTTGTGGGCCTCTCTTACTGTTTTAGGAATGGGCTTCTTAGTACAAATGAGATCTGGGCTTGTTATTTTATTTCTTCTTGCAGTAGTGGGCTGAGTGTACTACGTGAGTTGATCCCCACTTTCCACCTTTGTATTTCCTCTTATAGAATGTTGGCCCCACTCCTCATAATTATCACCCTCTCATTTTTGTCTTTTTCCATGTTGCATGGATGGGTGAGTTAACTGCACTTTAACTATTTGAGGGTGGCCAAGTCTAATGGTCACCTCCAGCCTATAAAAAACATGTTCCTCATGCATTAAATTTTTTTTTGAGCTACCATGCACTTAAAGGAAGAGGTGAGGAGCGTCATACATGTGTCTACCTAATGGTATCGGGATGCTTCGATGCTTGCTTGTTGCTTCAGGATAATGATTCATCTACTGGTTTCTAGAGGTGTTATTTTCCATGTTAGTTGCTTCATGCTCTAGTCCTTATTTTGAACAAAATATTTTTGTAGATATTTTCTGATAGGTGCTTGAATGAGCAGAGTACATTGATATAAATTCTCCAAATGGTGGATCGATATGTTGTTGTTGGATATGAACAATGACCCTGTTGTTATAGCATCATTCAACACTCCTATAGATTTGATTCTCTTTTATGGCTTTGGGTAGCCCTTTTCCCATGCAGACTTGATCTTATATTAAAAACCAATATTTCAAATTCTAGACACAACTCTGCCCACACTAAACTGCATACATATTGGGGTCCTATAACACTTCACCTGCGTATACCTTTAAAAATATGAAAAAATAAAATAATATCCTATTTTTTGGGCAAGGTTTATGGGTTTACCAAAATCCCACCTATAGGAGCTCGTGGACTAATAGAATTAACCAATTTCAGGTGGTGTTTATACACCCCTTGGGTAGGCCTAATGAGATTAAGAGATATGATATTGACATTATACCCATATTTCTCCCCATATCAAGTCTAATTATCCTGTGCCTCCTACAGTCCTTTTCTCTAGGAAATCCTAATTTCCTTCGCATAGATGCTCATCATCCTTATATAACATATTTTTTCACTTGTTAGAGAGGTAGTCTTTGTGTCTTAGGTTAGACAGATCTGGAGGAAGGCTTTTCCAGTGCCATGGACTAGATCATGTTGTACCTTTCATGTACCTATTGTTGTTAATCAATAAAGAAACTCATATCTCGTTCTTGTTATGTCATTATCTCATGATTCATGATTTATAGGCTTATATGTGATGATCTAACATGTATTTTATGTATGTAAATTGAATTATCTATTATATTTATGCTTCTATGAATTGACTTGCAGGTCTGTTCTTTCTGGAGGAAGAAGAAGGTTTAGACCCTATGGGATCGTCATCAAATGTAGGACCTCCAGGTATCTTTATAAACCCATATTCGATAATTCAGATGTTTTACATGCATGTCTGAGTGCTTCTTGTTGGTTATCTTGTTCTATTCTATTGAGGTTTTCAACCCTTACCTTAGGGAACTTTTCCCGCTAACAAAATTGGCGACTCTGGTGGGGAATACCATTAGGTATTTCCTAGAAGGGTTGTTTTTCTTTGATGTGGGTCTAGGTTCACTATTTCTTGATTTTTTTAGCCTTCTTGACTCTTAGCAGTCTAGTCAATCAACCTAATCTCTTGGATTAGGGATGTTCTTTTTATTTTTCCTTGATCTTCCATTTATACGTGGTTTTTATTGTGGACAATAATGAGGTATACACAGTTTATTCCAAATAAGCTTGCGTATACGTTAGTTTCTTCAGAAACCATCACATATACATGTGGTTCTGTAGTCACACAAGAACGTACATATATGATTTTGTTTTTAATTTCTGGCTTGTGTTGAGGGTTTGATCATGTTGGTTATGATTTATTGAAGTAATTTAAAGTATGGAATTATCTTATTATTTTCTTTTGTTGGTTTCTTTTATCTATTTTGCAAAAATCCTAAGTCATCCAAGCGTTTGTAGCTTTTCAAGCCTTTTATATCTAATAGTGGGTTTTAGACCTTCTTTAAGAAGTGTCTGGATGTTTTGTGCTTCTGGGATAGTTGGTTGTTCTTCAACTTGTTTATAAACCAATATTTTTGATTTCTTAGTTTACATCCTTGAAGTTGGATTATTTTTTCTTTTTCTTTATTGTTTGAGAAAGGTGTTTGCAATTCTTGGATAAATGAGAGATTTCAGTTCTATGGAATCTTTTTGATTTTCAAAATCCTATGTCTTTTTTACCAAATCATTCAAAGTGTAATCTTTTTTATTTTCAAAATCCTATGTCTTTTTTACCAAATCATTCAAAGTGTTTTAGTCTCTTATTTACATTAGTCTTTTAATATTTGTAATCATTGATGACTAGTGGGATTTGAGTCTATTTCTTGTTGTTGGTCTTGAATTTGATGCTTGCTTTCACTTTCTGAAACTTTCAGTCTTTGAATATTTAAAAGAAAAATGTTTTTTTTTTTTTCTTTGGGTTTCTTTTCTTTGTTTTTTGAATTTTTGATCTATTGAGATTTTAATGTGAATTCTTGTTTTAAGGCTAAGATTTTTTTTTCTTAGAAGGGTTTTTTTATTTGAGACATACTTCTCTTTGCTTGTGAAAATTGGCCTTTTCTCTTCAAGATCACATTTATTTGTTTTGAGAATTTCTTGAAATCTTGCATTTTGCATTCTAGTATGCATTAGGGTAGATGCATTTTAGGCATTGTTTAGTATTTTTTTTTAGGTGTTGAATGTGTTAGTGCTTAAAAAGAAAAACAAAAAGAGTTGTTGATTTTTTATCTTTCTCATAGAACCCTGTAGAAATCTCTTTCATCGAAGAAAAATAAGTTGCATTTGCATGTAGCCTAGTTTGCTATTGGTTTCTTTTGCATTAGAACACCATTAGTTGAAATTGCACTACCTTTGACTTAAATAACAACCAATTAAAATCAACGCTTAAATCTAAAATGAACTAGACTTCTATTTTTTCATAGTTACATCAATTAGTCTAGGGCATTTAGGGCCTTGGAATAGGTGCGTGAAGATTAAACTCTTCAAGGCCACTTAAATTGAAAGCATGGAAGTTTATTAAAGAGTGGGAATCCAGTATCGTTAAGTTGTCTCGGAAATCCCCTCTGACATAGAAGTTAAGCGCGATGATGTGTGAAATAAGGGAAGAGAGATAACCTCTCATCTGCTTATTGGATCACGCACCCATGACTGTCTTGCCCGACTTCTGACCATGAGATGGTGACCTTAGTTTCTTTTCCTAGGGACCACACAGGTGACTGTGGTGGGGGGGGGGGGGGGGGGGGGGGGGGGGACACCCATGGTACCTGAGGTAGACGTTGCATCACTTTCATAGTACTTATAGAGGGTGCGCTTGTGAATCTTGGGTACTTGCACCGACAAAGGCTATTGTCTAGAGGTCAACATAGCTACTTTTGATATCTTTGTCGGTAGGCTTGGGCCATCATAATCCAAATATACCTTTAGGAGATCCTTATCTTTGATTTCTTGTATTTTGGTGTCCGACCCTAATCACCTGGAGTAGAAATACTTGGAAGCTGTTTTCTTGGTTCTACCGTTAGGATGTTCTTAGTGAGTGCTCTGTGCTCCTAGCTTGCCATAGGTGTTTTGATTCCTTAATTTATCTTAATATTTAAAAGTGGTTGATTAACCAGTTCATCGGTCTAGAAGGCTTCGTGGGCTTTTACTTGTGAGTGTCAAGCCTTCACTTAGAAGGCATAGGAGTAATTCTACTAGTTATTTTGAACCAGCATTAGCTAATGCCACAGAGAAAAATCCTTCTCCAAGGGATCTTATTTCATAGGGTTAATCTAGTATAGGCCAAAATCTGGGTGGAAACTCTACAATGCTTGCTAGGGTACTCTTCTGATTAGAAGACTAATTTTAAATAGAATGTGTTTTTGAGTCTCCTGCAACCCCTATGAAACCTCTTCCTTCTCATCTTCCTTACATTGTATCATATGTGGGTACTCTGACTCATAGTCTGTCTAGCTCTTCTCATTCTCCTTTCTTTTCCAATGGCCAATGTTAGTGGCGCAAGCATGGCTACCAATACAATTGGTGTACATACTCCTCCTTTAGTTGTAGGAGGGGGTACTATTTCTATCTCTACTGTTACACCTAGTACAATAGCTAATGTTTCTACCTCCATTTCGGGTTTGAGTGGGGGCACCCAACCTTTTGCTCCTTTCAATGGTGCTTATCCTTTTGGGATGCCATCCAATGGGATTCCCCTAGTTCCCTTAGTCTTCCATTTTGCTACTTCCATATCTATGAATTTAATGGTTAGTGGTTCAACATCTTTGCAAGGTTTCTCTTTTGGAAGTGAGCATGTTCCTCCTTCCAATCCATCATTGAATTTAGGATCAATTCCCTTCTCTGGTCAAACCCAAAATATTAATACTTTTCAAGGGAACCAAGGTTGGGAAAAATACTTCTATTAGTGGTTTTGGGTTTGGGAATATCTCCGATTTATTTGGTCAGCAGGGGAGTATTCCCTTCCCTACTACTAGTACTTCACACGGTTTTTCCTCCTTTGGCTAGTGCTTGGAATCCTTACTAGGGGATCTCCCTTTCATATAATGTTCTACCAGGAGGAAGTTTTCCTAATCCTGCAGTAGGGGGAAGATACCCTCCATATACCCCTGGACTAAAAGGCTTTCCTTATGGTTCAAGTGCTTCTATGAGTAATTCGTGGTAGCCTTGTGCCTCTCAAAATATAGGATACTCTTTCTCGAATGTTGGGAATTCCACTCTTGGATCTTAGAATTATCATGTTCCTCCGCACTTACCATTCTTGGAAACTCTTAATTTTCTAGATATTTCGAAATTAACTAATGATCTGATACATTATAATCTGTATTGGACTCTGGTCCCCACTAAAATTCAGGTTGACATTCCAAAATTTGAAGGGAAGTTTGGTGAGGATCCGACAGACCATATAACCATTTTCCACTTATGGTGCTTATCGAACTCCTTCATTGATGTTTCAATTAGGTTGAGACTTTTCCAATGAACCTTAATTGGAAATGTGGAAAAATGGTATATTGAGTTAGGGGGGGGGTACGTTTTCTATGTTCGGTGAATTATCTACAATTTTTCTCAGCCATTTTCAATTGCCTATCTGTTATGATGTTGGAAATGAACTTCTGGTCAATTTTGAGTAGGACAAGGCTACTCATATTTCTAACCACATTCAAGAGTGGTGCATAAGGAAGAAATTAATCAAGGCTTATATTCCTGATGAGTTCCTTCTAGAATGGTTTCTAAAATCATTACAGCTGGAGATATCAAGGATGTGTCACTTTCTAGGGTGTTCATTGAAGAGTAGGCCATCTTTAGAGCCCAACAATTAGAAATTATTTATGTCCAGTTTGGAGACCTCTATAATATTCTTCTTGATTCTCCCAGATTGAAGATTGACCTCTCCAAACTGAAACCAAATCTGCATGCCGACAAAATTATAGGATCGATCGATAGTAATACGACTAGTTTTTTGAATCAATTACACCAATTTTCATTACAATATGCTTCTACAACACAGACTACGCCGTAAGTGTCTACTCCTTCTCAACCTTTAGCGATTAATGTTGTTTATTCTTCAAATCCCAAAGGAAATCAACAATCAGATGGGAAGAAGAAAGGAGATGGTAAGAAGAAAGATAAGGGAGGGAAGTGAAATGCAAATAAACCCAATAATGATACTGGTGAGGGCAAGAAGGAATTGAAAAATAAGGTTAAATTCCCATGCAAGTTATGTAGTGGGGATCATCTTACTCATCTTTGCCCCAAGAGTTAGGATGGTCAACGCTTTTTAGCTCAACAAAGTTCTTGTAGTTACCAGGATATGCTTGCTAATCCTTTTCCCCAAGGGCAACAAGTACTTGTTGGCAAAAATGATAGTACTGGAACCCCCACAAGGGGAAACCAGGATGGGGAATCTACATCGAATGTATGTATGGTTAAGTCTCATGTCGATATTTCAACTAGAGCTCATGATTATTGAAAGCCAAAACCTTCTAAGGCTAAAGTTACTTTTGATACCCCAGATCCTCTCCATATAGAGAGGTTTGCAGTTGAGCCTATACCTCAGATTATGAAAGGATATTCAAAACGTTCGACTTATGTTCCCAATTCTAGGGATGCTCAAAACTATTCCATTATTGAATATTTAACACATATCCCTTTTGCTATGTCGACGTTAGCGGTACTCCAATTGTGTCCTACACAAAGGATTGCTTTACTCACTATGATCGGAGAAGTAGACCCCAAAAAATCTCTAGTAATTACATTTGATATGTCAAATGTTAAAATGAGACTCCCTCATCATATGGATTTTCATATTAAATATACATATTAGAAGAACACCATCTTTTGAACTGTTGATGAAGGGGATTCCACTTACGTCATGTTGGAAAGCTATCAGGTTCCCTGAAGCTATTCCCTCTCCTACTCTCTTAACTGCATTCGATGGTCATTCTCATAGGCCTCATGGGATTCTTCCTACCTTCCCTATTTTTGTAGGTGGCAAGGCTGTTGACATAGAAGTAAATATAGTCAACGCTAATCTTGATTATAATATTTTATTGGGTCACATTAGGTTTATGAAATGGATTCCATTGTCTCATCATTATTCTGCATCCTATGCTTTCTTCATGAAGGGAGAATTATTATGATTGATCAATTAACTTATTCTCCCAATGACCCCAATGCATTTGCTAAATCTATTGTCCCCTTGGTGAAGAATACCAAGGAGCATGTTGAGAATTTAATACTTGGAATGTATTCGTCTTTGACGGGTACTTTTTATCTTCCATATCCTATTATTCATGTCAATTCCATTTCATCTTCCAGGATCGCTCCTTAACAATGTTCTTTTAGAAATCATTATTTTTCAGATCCTTGTCCCTTTCCCCCTCTTATTTCCACATTAGAATAAGGGAAAATGGGTGGAATGGCTTATCCTATATTTGTAATGAAAATTGTGTGTCAATCTATTGTTAATTCTATACATTCTCATCCCATCCTTCTCCCATAAGAGGATGTGGATAATGATGTGGCTCCAGTATGGAAAATTCTACTTCAACTATGGATTGCATTGATATTATTTTACCATCTGAAGAGGCAATTTTGGAAGAAATGACTAGTGTATAAAGATCGAGGGATGATTTGCATCATTGGTCCTATTTCATCCCTAACTTGTGTGAATTTGAATCAAATTTATCTAATCCTTCCCTGAGTGGAAGTGTTCATAAAAATTTAAACCCTTTGGCTCCATCACATATTTTTGCTGAAGGTAACATGTCTAATATTTCAGAAACCATTTCAATGAACATTTCTAGGAATCCCAATGTTATTGATAATATCTTCATTGGAGCTGAGTGTTCCCCTAAAGAAATCAAAATATATACTAATCTCTTTAAATAGTTTTGATATGTATTCACTTGGTCTTATGAAGAAATGTCTGGAATTGAACCTTCGATAGTTCAACATGAGATCAAGTTTTACGAAAATGAAAAGCTTGTACAAAAAATATTCTATTGATTAATCCTGGGAAAGCTAAGGTTATTAAGACTAAGGTAGAGAAGCTTCTTAGGGAAATTTTCATCTACCCTATTCCCTTGACTGAATGGGTTTCAAATCCAGTCTTTGTTGATTAAAGGAAAGAAACAATCTGTGTATGTATCGATTTTATGGATTTGAATCAAGCTTGTCCTAAAGACATTTTCCCCACTCCATTTATCAATCAGATTATTTATGAGTGTACTGGAAATGAAATATTTTCCTTCATGGATGGATTTTCTGGATATAATCAAATAATAATTCTTCTTGAAGATCAACATAAGACAACATCTATTTTCCCCTGGGGTATGTTTGAATATATGAAAATGCCTTTTTCCTTAAAAATGTTGGGCTACCTTTCAACGGGCTATGTCCTATGCTTTCTATGACATCAAGCATATAATTTAATCTTATTTGGATGATTTTGCTGCTCACTCTCACCAGAGAATGGAACATCCAAATCACCTTTGTTTAGTTTTTGAGAGATGTTGTTACTATAAAATCCGGTTGAACCCTAATAAATGCATTTTCATGGTTACATCTAGTTTGTAATTGAGATTCATCGTGTCTAATGAAGGTATTCGTGTTGACCCCTTAAAGGTTGAGACAAAACTTTAGTTGCCTCCCTCGTCGAGTATCCGTCAACTTCAAAGTCTCCAAGGAAAAGCCAAAATTTTAAGGAGATTTATCGTAAACTATGATAAGATCACAAAAATATTTATGTGTTTACTTAAGAAAGGAGTCCCATTTGTTTGGGATGATTTAGCTCAATGCCCATTCAATGCTTTGAAAAAGGATTTGACCTCTACTCCTCTTCTGAGTCCACCTAATTATAGCAAATATTTCCTCTTATATCTTGCAACGACAGAATCAACTATTGATATGGTTTTGGTTAAGGAAGATAATTCCCTTAGGGAGTATGTGATTTATTATCTAAGTCGTGGCTTAGTTGGTCCTGAACTTAGGTATTCTTATATTGAGAAATTGGCTTTGCCCGCAGTTCATGCTATCTAGCGAATTCATCATTACATTGTGCTAAGAAAAACCTTCTTATTGGCTAACGTCAACCCATTTCAATTTTTTCTCAGTAGGAGAGTAATTGAGGGGAAATACAATAAATGGATTTTCATTTTGCAAGAGTTTGATCTCGATTTTATGTCATCTAAGTCAAATAAATCTTTAGTTTTTGCAGAATTTATTTTGGAATTTCCTTGTGAAGGAGATGTTATTTATGAATAATCATATCCAGATGAGAATGTCTTTCTTATCTCCTCTCAAGATCCTTGGTATGGATATATCATCATATATCTCCAAAATTTGAAGTTTCCTCAGTCTTTTTCTAAGGATGAATGCCAAAAATTGTGTCACCTGGCTACAGATTATCTTATAATTGGTGATAATTTATACCATCATGGGATTGATTCAATCCTTAGACGTTGTTTAACCTTAGAAGAAGCTGAGTCAGTTTTGAATGATTTCCACAGTGGATCTTGTGGAGGTCATCTATCGGGGATTTCTACAATCCAAAAAATATTGCGTGCAGGTTACTTTTGGCCCTCGATTTTGAAATATTGTGTTGATGCGGTTAAGAAATGCTATACTTATCAAGTTTATACTAAAAGAATGTGCACTCATCCAACTCCGATTTTTCCTGTCATCAGTGTTGGTCCATTTACTAAGTGGGGTATTGATTTTACTACTTGTAATCTGGTTTTAGCTAAGGGCCACAAGTATATTATCGTAGCAGTGTAATAATTCACTAAGTGGGTCAAAGCTATGCCTACTTTTAATAATGATGATGAGAAAACAACTTATTTCCTCTTCAATCAAATCATTTCATGCTTCGGTATTCCTACAAAGATTTTTACTAATCATGGTAGTCACTTCCAGAATAATATGATGTCTGAGTTGGCTTTGAAGTTGGGATTTTGGCAAGAGCATTCGTCTCCTTATTATCCTCAAGATAATGGAAAAGTAGAAGCTGTCAATAAATCCCTTAAGACTATCCTGTAAAGGATGATCAATCAAGCTAAGTCCAACTTTCACATCATGTTGTATCCTGCGCTTTGGCATACCAAATGTCTGTTAAGACTGCTACAACTATTACTCCTTTTCAGTTGGTTTATGGGTTGGAATCAATATTTCATGTAGAATGTGAAATTTCGTATCTCAAATTGGCAGTCTAGCTTCTTCCAAACACCTCAACTATTGAATAATGACTCATTTGTTTGGAAAACTTTGATGAGCAGCATCAGGATGTAACCATAGTGAATGAAGCTCATAAGAAAAAAAGTAAAATCCTAGTATGACAATACTATATGACCTAGGGTTTTCTCTGAAGGTGACCTTATTTTGGTCTATGACCAAGATAAAGACACCTTGGGGGTAGGAAAATTCAAACCTTTTATAATTAAAATGGTCTTGAAGAAGGGTGTGTATGAATTGGTTGACTTTGAAGGAAATGTGTTGTTGGAGCCCAAAAATAGGCTCTATCTCAAGAAGTATTATGCCTAGGCTCTTGCTTAGCATTTGTTTTATTTTTTAAATATTGTACATAGTCTTTTGTTTTTGTCTATGGGTCTCATGGTGATGATGAAATTTTTTTATTTTCCTTGGTAGGTTTCGATGGGTGATTTAGTGTATTTAGGATTCACAGATGGTGCTAGTAGATATACTCGGTATTTAGCTTCCACCGCTTTGGTAATATATTATCAATCTGATCAGTTTTTAGTCTCAAGAGGCATATGTATTGGTCCTGGTTCTAATAATATGGTGGAGTATAGTGCAATTATTAGTTTAATATTTGAAGCAATATCCAATGGTATTGAATCATTAGTGGTTTATTTGGATTCACAACTGGTTGTGTCTCAATTAAATAACATTTATCATGTGAGGGATCCTTTACTAGATCCCTAATTTTTTAGAGTTAGATTATTGCAAAGATCATTCACTTTTATTAATTTCATTCATATTCCACAACTAGATAATGCATTTGTTGATTCTATAGCTAACAAAGCATTGGATTGGCATATTAATAATTCATCACATTAAATCAAAATATCACAAAATCATTTGTACATATGATAAAATCATCATGAAATATCTGTATATAGAGAGATATATTATGCCAAAATATTACAAAATGTTGAAAAATATCCTACAAAATTAGGGCTTAAGCCTGATCATGTCCATATATAAAAAATATTAGTCATCTAAAATCTAAGGCTACAGGCCCTACCCTAGATGAACATCTCAAAAGAAGATGATGGCATTTGTGCCTCGTCGGAAGAGCTACACCCACTCTCATGGTACTCCAACAACTCGTCTCTGTATAGCCTTAGGGAGATCCTCCACTACTTCCATTAGAACCTGACAAGTCAAACTCTCAAAGTTTCTTTGAACAACATGAAGAACTCTCTTAGACTTAACTACTGCTCTCTCCATGTCTCTGCCACGATGCCTATGCCTCAGTAGATCCTCAGGTCTCATTGGTCTAATATATGTATCATGATAATTTAATCTTGTAATATTTTTGTTTCACAAAAAAACATTGAATTTCTTGAGATTATATTAAAAAATCCAAAAAAAAATGAATAAGTTAAAAATAATTTTTTTACCAATGTTGCCCCATGCAGCTCTTTCTAGAAGTACTAAATTTGGATCCTCTCAGAAGTCTAAACCTGCATAGGGGTAATCCTCTATGGACACGACTTGTTGCTCCCACTAGTGGAAGAACTCGTCATTGAAGGTTGCCTCAGTAACTTCACCTATGCCAAGTCGCTTGATTAGATATGCCCTTTTGGCCATCCTGGGACCTTTAGGATTGCTGATGGCAATAGCTACTTTGGGTCGTAGTGCTTGAATCAACTCAAAGAAAAATGAGAAAAGGATGCTACCATAGCCAATGTTGTTTGTTTTTCCCTATCTAATTGATGTCAATTGTTTCTTCATATTGAGCATTGTACACTAATCATAGACTACTGGTCTTAAGAATTCTACTACCAAGAACATAGTGGGTCGTGAATCCTGATGCAATGAGGATGAACTTGCTATCCTGGAAATGGTGAAAAGGATTATTTTAATTGGTAGGCTTGTGATTCCTTTTATCATAACCTATGATCCGATCTTATTAGTCTTTGTTGAACAATATACAATAATATAATCAACGATGTTAATGCCTCCACGAGCCTTCCCTTTTAGGTCAAATTCTTCTCCCATTCAAGTCTTGTTATGAAGTAGATATCTTCTACTTCGATCTGTAAAGGAATATGACCTATGATGAATAGCTCTTTCTCTGGGTCCCAATAATGAATTAACATTTCCAACAATTGAGTCTATGTTCTCATGTTGGGAATTAGAAGAATTTGAGCAATCTGCAATTTTGTAATCCATCCAATGCTTCTTGATAATTTAAAACTTCATTATCAACATCACTATGATCTCTCTCTCTCTCTCTCTCTCTCTCTCTCTTCCCCAGTGATCGACATCTTGCAAAATTGAGGGATTTCATATGTTAGAAATTGAGTTTTCAGTCATACTCTACGTGTATGTGACTTTTATAAGAGACAGTCACGTATACACACAACTTTCCTTAGAAAACTTACGTATAGGGATTTCTATATGTGACTTTCAAATTATCGACCTGCATACACACTGAGTTCTTTTTGAAAATAAAAAATCCCTCCATAAAATTGATTTAAATAATGAAATCTTCGACCAAATGGATAAGTCTAAGGATAAGGATTACCTGAAAATCGTGTTTGATGAATCTTCAATGGATTTGATTGCATATGTTTGCCCAAATTTTCTCCAAGAGCCCTCTTCTCAACACCTGGATGGTGAAAATGAATTGGGATGAGTCCAAAATCTCTTTTTGTAGTCAAAATTTAAAAACCCACTTTTCTAAAGTCCATTATTTTAATTTTTATAATTTTATAATTTTATGAACTTTTGAATTTTTGCTTGAAGTGTTGGGAGAGGTTATTTTTTAGGTTAACAAAGACTTAGTGATGTTTTTCTATCACTTTGACTCCACGATCATTGGCCTATCATGACAGGTATCATTTTTTGAACTGGCATATAGGTTAAGACATATCACCCTTCTGTTGCATTACGTATCTTGGCCTCATACTGCGATATTTAACCATAGGGTAGACCCCATTATGTTGAGATTTTTAACCACTTTCACTCACCCCCTTGTAAAATCATAACATAGTGGTAGAGCCTCTCCTTCCATGGGCTTCCTAGTTAGATCCTCACTAAGAAGCCTCATTCTCTCTTCTTCTTCACTGTCTTTCTAGATTTATACCCTAGAGACTCCCATGTGTTAAGTTGTACTATCGCATTTCATATTGATGACTTGTACCTTTTGGAATTAACCCGACTTCATTTGGACTCGTGTATAAGCCACTTTTGACCATGACATTTCTGTAATCTCAAACCATGCATTTAGTAGCATTTGTAACTTGACACCCTTTTTCTGTGGAAATAACATCATCTGAGTGTTAATGACTGGCATCTGCCACCTTTCATTTAGCATAGGAATGTTCCAATCCCAAGAACTAGTGCACTTTACCTTGACACTCATTCTCTCCATTGTACTATAGGCATTATTTTATTCTTTATTAGGCTTTAAAATATAAAAATGAAAAAAATTTGTATTCCAAAAAGAGAGGGAATGAGACATTTTATTCATTATTTGATGGCAACAAGAGTCGGTCATGTCGCCCTTGAACAAAGCACTTAAAATGAGTCTTTCCTCCATTTGGGATGGGAATTAGTTTGAATTTAGGGAAGCCATAACCTTGTTCTTGAGTCAATAATACACATCTTAGTTATCTCTTCCAATGATATGGAGAGTTTGTTAATGCCTCTTGCATTGCAAACTTATACAAAGTTATTTTATGTTTCCATAAAGTCACATCAAGTCATGCTTTTGTTCAAGGGAAGTAAACCTATGTCGACCATTCTACAGTGTCTCTTGACTCATTTATGTCAGCCATACTCAGTCTGTCAAGTTATCTTCAGTATGACATCAACTATTTGGTCCTTCACTCGTGCTAGTTAACAAGGTCTCCATTGAATTCTTAATGGTGGGTCTACTCTTATCGACTCCGACAAATTTCTCTGAAAGTATACCTAGAGTAGCACCCTAACCCTATTTACATCATTGATAGGTGACCTTATGCTCAACACCAATAAATATCATGGGTCTTTAACTGAGTGGTTTCCCTTGTGCTCAACATTAGCTTACATTATCACACATTGGGATTCATGTAGTACCTTGGTTTCCATTTGACCCTATTGGTGGATTCCTTGCCTTTGTGTCAGCTTTCATTATTGGTTGGTTCATAGTATTTATTCTATGATCTAGCTACATCTTGTGTACACTAGAAATGTACTTTGGAATGGTTACTTCATCTTTCTTCATCCGAGCTCTTCCAAATTATTGGCTTGCGGGTTACACTAGCGCTAGTTGATGTGGGATGCCTTGATTCCTTCCTTCTGGTGGATCTTTTCTCTTTGAATCCAACTCACTGCTCTGGGAATAAGGTCTAGAGTTCTTTTTTCAGTACCTTAGGGTTTGCAGTCATTAGTGGTAGACTCTTTCACTATCGACAGTGAGAATACATCAATGTATCTTGATTGGTAGATTATTTCAAGTGTTCGACTTCAACACATTTATTCGCACTTGTTAGATTGTACTAGGGTATCTTGACACTCATTATAATTATTGGTGAGTTGTCTTGCATTTTTTAACGATATATATCAATGACTAGTAATCAACCAATTTCTCACATGGCTAAATTCATCTCATTCATTCCCATAGTGTAGAAATGTACCATCAGCTGTCGGTGAAGACTTTAGGTTCTGCCAGCATCTTGCTTCACTTGACAAATCCTTTAGTTTTCTGCTACTGATACCTCCCACCTTTATATGTTGCAGTTCATCAAAACAACATCTTATATGTTGGCACCTAATTTTATGAAGTACAACTATTCCATATTTATGACTTGGTACTTTTATGAGGATCAATTATGCAACATCATTGATCAAACAATATTCTAGCATCATTGATCAAACATTCTTCTATATGTGATATTGAGACATAACTCCATTGTGTTCCTTTGCGGCTATGATATGATGATCCACTATGTATTATTAAGCTCTTTATGTACACTTATGTATACATTTTGGATTTTCTTTATACTTGATCAACGAACATGATTTACTATTTTTGAGCATGGGTATGCCCACCTCAGACATGAGTTTTCTTTCTGACTCCTTCCATAGGTATTCGATGGGTTGGAATTTGGTGATCTCCTCCCAGGTTCTCAAATGTCTCCTCTCTCTATAATTAATATATTTTGACCATAATGTACCCCTTCTGACCTCATATATTAGGGGGCATTTTTTATAGCATCATTGAACACTCATATAGATTTGATTCTCTTTTATGGCCTTGGGCAACCCTTTTCCCATGCAGACTTGATATTATAACTCAAAACAATATTTAAAATTCCATACGTGACTCTTCCCACACTAAATTGCATACATACACAGTTCCTATAACACTGCACTAGCGTATACCTTTAAAACTATGAAAAAAAATAATATCCTATTTTTTAGGTGGGTTTATGAGTTTTACCGAAATCCCACCTATAGGAGGCCATGGCCTAAATGAATTAACCAATTTCAGGTGATATTTATACACCCTTTGGGTAGGCCTAATGAGATGAAGAGATAGGATATCAAAATTATACCCATTTTTCTCTCGAGATCAAGTCTAATTATCGTGTGCCTCCTACACTCGCAGTCTCTAGGAAACCATTGTTTCCTTTGCATAAATGTTCATCATCCTTATACAACTTATTTTTGCACTTGTTAGAGAGGTAGTCTTTGTTGCTTGTGTTGGCTTATTGGTCCCTAACCTAGGTTCAGAAGAGTTATTAGCCAAACAAATCCCGCAGTTAACGGCCCTTTCGGCAACAACTTGCAGAGCGTGAACTGAGGTCTCACCCGAGGTAGCAGGAGAGGGTGCTGGAACTAGGTTTCCACACCCTTGGGATGTCTTGATGTGGTCTGGAGGGGTTACGAACCGTTCTTTTGCCTCACACCACTTCTATACTACTATTGGACTTTCACGTAGACCCGCGCAGGTGTACTTTCTTATTAAAGAAATTATTACAGATTTGATCTTCTGGTTACTGTCTTTAAACAATAATTTAACAATAAAACCTAGTGCATGCAATCTTTAAAGATATAAACTCATATAACAGATGCATGAACCAAAACACAATAGATCCACAATATTTAAGAAAACAACTTATCTTTATTAATATCTTCCGTCAACACAACCAGATCCGCCCTACGCACTCAACTGCAGGGGTCCGCGCACACAGCTGCAGACTCTACCAAGTCTCTGTGCACAAACTTGTAGAGCCTCTATTTATCTACCAACACCCTTGACTCGGACTTACAGATGCAGAGAATATTGCCTTGAAAAACCCATACATCAAGATCCAAAACTTTTCCCAAAAATTGCCTTCTACCCTTAGAGCCTTGTTCTATTTATACATTCCCATGGTATGCAGACCATGGGCAAGCCGACTCACTTCCTATTATTTTACATTATTCTTGGGCAGACAAACCTTTGACTTGACTCGTTACAATTTTTGCTCTGCGCACTTCACGGAGTATTTACCATAATTTCACCGAAAACTATGGGCTTTGAGCCCCAAAACTGTTACGTGGGCTCTCCGCTACCCAACAGGCCCCAACACAATCAATATGACTCATCCTAAGTCACTCGGTTGGTGCAACAATCTTCGCATGGAGGTCATTCAACAAATTTTGTGCTTTGCTTACCCTCGCAACAAAATCTCCTGCCACCTGGTTTATCCATTCTATGCTAGGCACCGATGCATCATCATTAGATTCCATTGCTTGCCTAGGTTCCAATGCTACCTACATGTGTGCTAACTTTCCCTTGGTGTTGGTGGAGACCGCAAAGGCTTCATCAAGCCAAGGCTAGATGCATTCTTTAAGTACTGCCTCCTTCTGCCGAGCGGCATCAACTTGTGCCTTGAGGCCCTGAGCCTCCCTCATTTTGGCTACTTGTTGTGTGATGGCGATTGTTTGCACAATCTCGCGGACTTTGTCATTCACCTACTATAACTCTTGTGCTTCAGCTTCTATCTGCTATGTCGTTGGGTCATTATGTAGGGATGTGAGCATAAGGAGGGATTGATCCAACAATCCCGAGAAATCTTGGACCGCGCGCTTTATGACTTCCAATCCTGCTTGAATTTTGTTGTGGCGCTATTCGCGAACTAATGGGGGTGTGGGTGGTTGCGCCTGCAGCCGCAGCCCTGCAATCTGCAAATTTAATTCCCACTAAGCTTTCGCGGCCTCCTCCTGGGCCATATAGAATCTCGCCGCCATGTGATGAATCTTATCAGTTATTGGAAGTTCTGCTGGGACAACCAACTCTAGTACCTTACTGCAAGCCACTGCCATGGCCTGTTCCACTTCTTGGTTGTAGACAACTAAGCCATCACGCTGTAAGATGACCTACTCTAGATTTTCCTTATGCTCCATTAAGATTTGGAGGGCACGGCCTTCCCTGGCATGCAACTCAGCAGTTACCCCATCTTGCAATTGGTAGAGGGTTTTGTGAGGCAGAGCGGTCAAATTCAACTCCCAAATTCGCATGTCCCCCTTAGCTTCGGCTAGGACAGTGCCTGTTAGAAACATTTAAGTGTTCATTGTGTGACTACGCATTGTCTACTTGGCTGCAGTTATATCATCTGCGAGTTTTGGTAACATCACTCCCGAGGGTCACACTTGTAATGCCTTCCGCTGCACTCTGAGCTTCCTCAACACAGTTGTCTGCTCTGTCATCAGCTCCTCTAATGCACTGGCAGCGACATTGCATGCTAGTTCGCTGCTGTTAAGAAATTCTTTGTCCAAGGTCTTTGCTATTTTTGACTTCTTGCATGCATGTGGCGATTCCTTACTATGCGGCCTTTTGCCTTGGGGCGAGTTTATGGTAAAGTCCATGTGTTCCTGGGTCTTTGATTCCTTCTGCATGGCCTGTTCTGAGGACATCCCCTAATCCTCCGTGATTTCATTGAAAAGTATTTCATGGGTCGCCTCCTGCAGCGAAGCGGCCTTTTGTCCCTGACGTGTCCTTTCTGCCAGTTTAGTGAGTCGCAGTTGGATTTCCTTCTTTCACTGTTGTGCTTCTATCCTTTCTAATGTGGCCATGTTTGGGGTGCACCATTCCGGAGGCCAGGCTGCTAATACCTCATAAATTACATCATCCATTACAATGAACAGGAGCTTGACCCATGTTCAATTTGGATCCTTCTGTGCCTGGATATATAGGTTGTGAGTGTTTGCTTTGAACTCGATCGTGCTCAGCAACCTGTTGTAGATTGTTGGGGACATCTGCGGTTTGTGAGTGATCCATGTATGGATACTCACTTCCATGAATATCCAAAATACCTTGATCTCTCGAACCCTCGTGGCGTCCTTCATAGCCCAGAGCAAAGTAAACCGCACTACTTCAGGTACGGTGTGCTCAATGCTGGGAAACTGGCTACCCTGCGGTAGTTCTCCTACAACTAGAAGGATTGATAGTAGCAACCATGCATAATGGAAAGTCTTACCTTTTTCCTGGGCTTCTGTACAATTTGTCATAAATTTGTCGCATAAGAACTGTGCCTAGTTGAACTGAATTCCTTCTGCACACTGCTTCGCAAGCACAATGATAGGGGTTGGCACCTCATCTGTGTGACATTTCCTCATGAGTTTGGTGGCTAGTAACTGGGTGGTGATTCACACCCCTCGGTCTTTGATGCTTCCTATTACATATCCCCACTTTCGTTTTTCTAGCTTATATTTAGCCTTCATTGTTTCTGCAAGACCCACATCGCTACTTGTTCTGGCTACGTTCGTGGGGTCATTCCCTTTAATAGGCAAGTGAGTAATCCGGTGTACTAAATAAGCTATGATAGGAATCGACTCTTCCAACTAGAGATAACCATCATGTACTAAGCAGAGTAACTGTCGGATAACAAAAATGGCTATGCGGTGATAATGGAGTATCCATCTCAGATTAAGTAAGCCCAACTTTTCCACACCCAGTAGTCATTTCCGCGGTAGTAATTTGTCTGCCTCCAACTGGGGGAACTTGTCATTATCTGCCAGATCCCAATCTTTGAACTTTATATTCGATACTCGACCCAGTGGAAAACAATCAAACCTTATCTCATCTGGAAGAAGCGAGGTTTGGAGTGTACTCTTTGCAGTGTCTAGGTCCTTCGGTGTCTTGGCCATCCCATTCTGTTAGAATATTATATATATTACGGAGCAATGGAACACATAAAATATTGCAGAAATATAAACACAGAAAGCACACAAAAAAGAGAGACACAGATATACGTGGTTCACCCAGTTTGGGCTACGTCCACCTCGAACAGCCAGTCCTTCCTTTCTATTATCCAGCAAAATGAAGAGACACAACCTACAACAAATC